>QNGE01000264.1:3353-135521 GCA_008508345.1 Paragonimus westermani
TTTGGTCAGGCTCATGGCTGTTATGTTGATGATGATGATGATTAAGTTGCAACGGATAGATTTGTGAGGAGTGACCGAGAGAGTGAAGAGAAGACAACACTTGATAGAAAGGTTGGAGTCAACCAGAAAACGAGGCATGTGATCGGTAACGTGGTGAACGGATCAGTAGGGTGGGCAAGAGGGCCATACGACGTAGAAATGAAATGTGTTGGAGTTACTCTCAGATGTAGTTGAGTGTGGGGGGTACCTCTTCTAATACCCTTCTTCCTGATTTGGAACTGTCGCAACTGTTAAAATAGTTCTGCTGTGTGCTCATAGGATCGTGCCTCTACCTAAGCACTTACACACGGTCAATAGTGCGACATACACTTCTATGAGTGCAACGGCTTTTCGCACGACTGCTCCCCTTTGGTCTATATGACAAGGATCGGAGTTCTAGTCAGCAAAGCCCACCGGATCCAAACAGCACACAAGCCCGACCACCACGTCAAGAGTGAACTGAGACGGATAGTGCGAATGGGAACCTGGCTGGTGCGTGGTCTGAAAGGCGTCATACTCTCTGGAACCTGGTAGTGCGGGCACTCATTCGCTGTTTTATCGATAACCGCGGGGTGGTGTGGTCCTCATTTGTTGTAGTGGACGCAGTGGTCCTGTCTCCTCCAGGCTATTTATTCAACGGTCTCTATACAAATTCGATACTGGAGGCCCAAATCAACCAACACGGTTACAGGCTCCCCCGTGCACCTGATAACTTTGAATGTCACTATAATCGTGTGATGGCCGAAATCTCTTCATCTCGGCACGTCATATACCGAGATAAACAGACTTCTGAGCAATTGGTGGTTGATTTCAAGCGCAAGCTTGATACTCCAAGGTTGTATTTTATTCTTGTTCCATTTGTCTTGTGTTCTTCACCCCTTATTTTGCGTCATATGCTTTTTGCTCACCATCCTATCCTACGCTCACTTTTGTCACTAATAGGTTCTGGCTTATCCAGTCCTACGCACTATCTTTTTCACGACATCCACAAGGGAATCATGATCACTCGTGTTAGCTGTGGCTCATATCCATTATAGTTGGTTAATTCATCGTAGCCTGGAAGGCATTAGTCAGGTTTTCATCCTTAGCAAAGACGTGGTGATAAGATTTTCGCTCCTCACCTGATTATGGGCAGACATACATACCGCTGGTCAATAATTATCGACCAAGTATATGGACAATTCCTGGATGTTTTATTCTCGGTCCTCAGGTCAGACTTTGCGATAAACTTTCCAACATTTTCAGTACCAAGGGCGGCGTACGTCAAACCTGTTCTCTTCCGTCAATTGTTCAATGTTGTCATAGACGTAGTGGATGACTGTTCATAGCGTCCACAAATCGCCTGCTACCTGTTGAAAGACCGGCCGATCACAATCTCATTGAGGGCAAAGATTTGCTCTTTGACAGCTTTCGAGCATCGTGGACTGTTAAGTGTTATTCTACGTCATGCCAAATACTTTGGAATGCACTTTTCAGCCTTAAAAAGCAAGGCGCTCCTGCAAGTATTTTACGATTACGCAGAATCAGTTTTAAGTAGTGAGTTCATTGGGTGTGTGTTGACACTGTCGTTTATTTTTGAAATTGTATCAGCAGCGGCTGTAATGTAAAGAAAGAAGTAGAAGCTCGTATTTTCATGGCTGCGGTGATATTCGTCAGTGCAGGGCATCCCTTAAAGCTTAGGGGCTCCCGTTGATAAGAAGATTGTAAGGACCACGCCACTTTACGACAGGGAAACTTGGACACTTAAGGCTGAAGGTCTTCTTCAATTATCTGACCACTGATATGTGCACCTGATCACCCAACTCGCGTGGCACCAACCGGTGAGCAGCGAAGAGGTCAGGAAACGGATACCTGGTAGTCACTGCCGAATTAGCTTGTTCGTCCGACCTTTAAGTAACCTTGGATGGTGAAGTCATGTGTTAAGCATACCAACCGCGGGCGCTTTGGTCAAAGTCCGCTATGCTCGCATGCGTCCCAACAGGCTGTAATTCGGATACTATTAAGAACACCGTCTATGGTACTATTTTGGGCCTTTTTAGATAAAGTAGGTGTTAGAGAATCCTTTTTTCCTGTTCAGTACGGCCTCCTTTCTCGGGAAAACGATTCTGTCCAATCAGAATGAGCGGAAAAGTCATGAACAGTCGAGAGTAGACCGCTATTATTTTACCTACTCGAACTTTATTCCGCTGTGCTCATGAGTAGTTCAGTGACTTCAACTACTATTTTCAGTAAATGCTATTCTATTCTCTAATTCGAGAGTGTTTGTAGGTCGCTGTAGTTTTTTCTTGTTACACACGTTTTTGGCGCGGGAAAAAGTTATATTTAGCACCCATCTTTGGGTTTGTCTAGGGACCAATTAACGGAGACAGTCGGTTTAGTTTCGAGACCAAGATTTTCCGTGTCAGTTATTACGAGGAGGAGAACCGGACTTCCATTGAGCGAACTGCTGTACTGTGGACGATCCAGCGATTTCTTTCGAGGGTTTACAACAGTAAGCACTTGCAATTCAATGTGCTTGGTGGTGGTGTAAACTTTTTATCTCAAAAGAGAAGCGGTTGGGTGGTACTGTCTGTTCACAAACGCGGCTCAATGGCACCTATGGTAGGCCTTTGCATCTGTTTGCATCTCATGAACTATACATATCGGATAGCTTATTCCAGCACGAAAGGTGGCGGTGCGTCGCAAATTGACCGTACTGCCATCAGGTACTCGTGCAACCACTCCGTTGAGAATTTTTATTTGTTTTGAGGATTGCACCTTGGTTCGGATCGTGTGCTGGTCGTGCCTGCTTTGTTTTGTCTTTCCTTCGGGGATAATCTGCTCGCACATGTGAGGATGTACGAAACGCCTGTCAAACCGTATTCACAGTCAACTTGCCCTTGGCTGAACCGTGGCAAAGAAAAAAAGAACATCGGGTGGACATATCAACAGCTAGGTGAACGTGGTACTTCTGGACCTGTTTCCAGTGAATGATGCAAATAAAACCGAACCGGATTTTCGGGAGTCGACAGAGCTCTTGGTGATTGTACTGATCTCGCGGACCTCGGATACGAGAACAGCTATCGTAACCTAAAACGCAGACTTATGAGGAACCTGGGTGGACTCGCGATACTTGTGCAAGCAAACCTGAAAAGTGCAATAGACGGTTTTTTGAGGAACTAGTCGACCCGTGCTTGCATTGAGTGTCGACAAGATGTTATTGGGTATCAATGTAGATAGATGGCTCGCGTGTTTGTACCCTCTCACGGCGATTTGAATGGTACACTGTGCACTTGGGGGAACAGTGTAGCTGGTCTGACAGCTCATTCACCTGTGAGTGATGAAGGTTATTTGTTTGACGACGATTCTTGATCAAAAACCGGAGTGGCCTCGGTGCCTAGGCCATTAAAACGTGTTGTAGCCCAAATTCCGAAACTTCTACAGCTCTTTTCAAGTATAAGGATGAAATGTTACAATCTCAACTAGTCCCACTCCCATACAAGACGCTCAGTAAACGCTTCGCGATTGGTGTTTGACGGCAATCAAAAGAGTGTCAACAGGCCTTGGTGTTGTTCCTGTTTCTCTGATGCAGAAAGTTCATATTGTGTTGTCCTTTTGAAACACAGTGAGTGTGCAGTGCGAAAACAGTCAGGCAGGCTACCGGTCTAGTGGCGGTTGTGTTGGTCATATCTTCATTGTGACATTCCGTCATTACTCCTCAACTAATGGGGCTAAAAGTTAATTGGTTTGGTTTGGTTACCCGACATGTTTTCTTCGGCTACCTCCGTATCATGGATTTCCCAGCTGTCCCATTGTTCTTCACAGTGTTCAGTGTTCCCTTTTTTTAACTACATAATGCGTGATGTAAGGAAGTTGCCATGCTGCTGACGTCTCATTTCCATTTACAGCTCGGTTGTTTGTTTGCGGGGTGTCGGCGCCTTGATGTTGAATGTTTGAATATAGAAGTTGGTATATTTTTTAGTTCGGTCCGTTCCTGTCCCTTTTTTCTTTCTTCCTATACAGGGTTTGTTCTTTTACCTTCTTCATGGTTGTGTAGCAGTTAAGCATCAATGTGAACCACTGATATATTTCTATCTGTGCTGCTCTGATGAACCAACTGAGGGTCCTGATGTCCTCAAAATTAAGCTTCTGCCATGTACGTAATGTGTGGACAACATTGCTGTGTTTTGTCATTTTGCGGATAGTGCAGAACTGGTTAGATATGGCTTCACGCTTCTCAAATACGAACTGTTTTTACAAGACTGGATTGGTCCTGGCGCTGTATTTGCTGTTGTAGGTAAATCACTGGAGGAGTTCATGACTGTCCATACTGCTGTTTAGAAATGCTTGTAATCATTGCAGCATATCGTAGTCAATGGTGAACATGTCTCCGTAAAGTTGTTTACTTTTTATTCATGAATTTCCATGGCCTTTGTTTGGTTCTCCCTTTTCACACACTTGTACTCATTTATTGGTAGATTGCTATTAGGGTCAATGGCAGCTCCTGTTGGTGCTGCTCAATGCTGAACATGTGTGTTAGGGATTAACTCGTCATTGGGCAACTGGGGGTACTTCTCTCTTTCAGCATTTATCTAGCATTCTTCTTAAATCAACTAATGTTGAATTTTGCATAATCTTGCCGAGAAACTTCAAGCCTTCTGCACGGGGTAAAGAGAGCTCTCCCAACTTGTAATCTGCCTTCGATAGCCTGTAACTGGGTAATATGTTGAAAGCAGTTTGTCGATGAGTTCGCTGTTGACAACTTCATTTAGCCCAGGTCTGAGATTCTACATCCACACTTCGGGAGCCAATGGAGTTCCATCTCTAGCTTACAACTATGTAGGCGGGGCTAATGACACTTCGGGGAAGTTTTCTAAATTGATTTGGGATGGTATGACATGAAACCTGTTCATGCTGGCCAGGACATGTCATGCGAAATTTATCTTATCGAATATTCTGTTTCCTGGTTTTAAATCGTCGGAGTCGATATCCTCACACGGGCTTTATTCTAACATATCGTTCATTTCACCTCTGTTATGCACATGGATTATCTGTACTGTTCACTTTTTAAAGCCAAAATTGACCTGTAGGACTTGGTTTTGTTCTCTGAATCGTTACTACTTCGTTAAACATAAAGCGTTTTTGTTTCCAATCTAGGATGCTTCTGAGTGGGTTGCGCTAGCCAAACTTTCCGAGTCGATCTGTCCACCTACCTGCAATAATGACATTTCCGGGGGCTAATTGTAGCAATGATATTCAACCACAACTGAACGCTTATTTTAATGGCTCAACTCACTTTCAGAGGAATTATTATGCACAGCAATCTGCTGCTTACCCTCTGTTCCACCCTGCTGCAATGGCCGCAGTTGCTGCTGCGGCAGCTGGTTATTCACAGCAAATCGGAACGCGTGTAGTAAGTCCTCGTAATATATTATCAGTTGTTTCGTCGTTATTTCGTTCTCGTGATCCCCGTTTGGCTCACTCTAAATCGTCGCTTCGGCACTTCTTGGTTCGTAGTTTTTGGTGGTTCTATGGTTAACCCTTGTTCAATATTTTCTCTTTCTCCCGATCTATGCCGATTGATTCCACCGTTAAAAATGGTTTACTTGTTAATTAGGATCAAACTGAACTGGCTGACTTCCATACTCTCAGGAATTCTTAGGCTGCTGATGTATACAGGAAGTTTTAAAACAACTGAATAACAAATTAATAGTTTTGTTTTCGAATTCGACCACCTGAATTGTGAGCTCGTCTGTTCTTCCGAAGTTATTGACAATTTTCGTATCAGTTCAGCACCACGCGTTGAGAGTGTATCAACTGTTGACACTGTGCGGGACGCAGAATGTCCAGGTAACCTCCCACGATTAAACACCACCAAGATCGTCGATCTGGTTGGGGCATTTCGAGAATGTTCTTAAACGTTGCACGGATACACTGTCTCAAAAGTCTCAAAAAGTTATCGACTTTTAGAGCACTGCAAGGGTAACTGGGATTCTCAAAGTGAGTTCCTCCAAAGTAGGCGCAATGCTGTGTAGTCCCACGGTATTGAGACTTCGAGGGGCTTTTTTTCTAGCGTGACCACCCAGGTGGCTGTTACTAGTTGCTGGCTTTCAGAGTCGACACTAAACTCTTGTCGTCAAATGTCTGATTTCCATGTCATTTTATCAGCATGAAACAAACGATATAAGACACCTTCGATCCACTTGAACTATTGTAGTGCATTCAACTGCGTAAATCGACCAACCCGATGCAAACTGTCACAGAGCTACGGAATCCAGCTAAGGTTAATTGGTCACCAGTGGAACACATTGCATGTACCTCGACCACGCTGTCTCCACGTGCTTGTACTGTATCATACGCACGTGGTATACGTAATACCATGGAGCATGAGATTAACTCATCGACCTTGTTTTCTGGTTCTGTCCATCGAACTCCACACGTCACCTTTTAAATTTTCAATCAAAATCCGCGGCGAAGGTGACTGACACCTACACGCGCAGCGTGGAACTTAGGAGCCCCTTCAACTGAGTTAACGGATGGCCGTTGTTGAGGGAGACGATATAACAGAGGATGCAATAGCAGAATCTGTTCTGTGAAGTCGTAAAAGAAAATATGGTCGATAGGCTATTCTCGTGTCACGTCATCCCATCAGCTACAGATTACCAGTGACACGAAGCGGTATTTTTGTTGTAGTTCCTCTGTAAAACACTACACGGCTGCTTCAGCTACTCATGATTAAAATCGATTACTCGTTTAAAAGTTCTTAAGTTCTTAACGGTTTTCTGACCCAACTGACTTTTTTGATGTACGATTTAGCAGAATTAAGTGGGAATGTTTGTTAATTGCTGGCACCACGTACGTATTCATTGTTACGATTTATTGGCACTTCTTGCAGGCACCGCTACCCGACTGTTTCCAGTGCTAGTGCATTGGATCTGAGGAACGAAACTAAATTTATAGAAGCTGGTGTTTAGATTGAAACGCAGCGAAGTTTTAGCGACAAAGTGCTTTCACATCTGCTGACAACGAACCGCCGTCATCAGTCTTCTCTGGCGCCCTACTATCCATAAGGCAGAAGTCCTGGCTCAATTTCTGCACACTTGTCAGAGAATTAGTCCTACTGGTATCGATCACATTGCCACATTACTTAACGGGTGTTCGTACTTCTGGTCACAACAAAAGCAAATGCTGTCAGCTGATTTTGCAAAAATAATTGGTAAAAGCAAAGTAATAAGACTCGTGCCTTCCTCTCAGTACCGAAGTAACGAAAGAACCATGACTTTTCACGTTGGTTTTTCTTTCAGGCATAAGAAGAAACTCTTCGTGTAGAGACCTTTCGTTTCAGAGCGGAATTCTTTTTTTACACTCTCGGGCCACAACGTGGGTTGTGCAGTCGTCGGTGTCAAGTGGTTCACGCTTGCTTGAGTTTCAAGTGTTTGTGGAATAGTTGGCCAAATGAGATGTAGAGTTTGTACGAACTGTGTTTCGGCACACAGACTTGGGGTTGTAGAGTATGATGGCAAAATGACAAGATGACTTGTGCTGTTGGATGGGCCTTGCTAACTGCATTACAAACTCGGTGGGTGATAATTCTATGGATAACTTCGCCCCTGTATGATAGAGTGGTGAAAAGGTTTTTTTAATCCACCATCTGAATAATCTCACGCTTCGCAGGAAAAAACTTGGACTGGTCAGTGTACATACTTTTTCAGCTCTGTTCCGTTGAAGTGTAAACGAAATTTGGTTTTGTTGCTTAACAAACAGAACGCAAAGGATATGCATGCCTGACACCTTGTCCGTTGAACTGCAGCACGTTTGAGATGTGCGGAGTCTAAATGGATATCTCCAGCGATTCCTGCCAAAAATGAAGCATGAAGTTGTTCAGACGGTGGATAGAAAAACCTATTCACCACTCTATCATACAGGGGCGAAGTTATCCATGGAATTATCACCCACCGAGTTTGTAATGCAGTTAACAAGGCCCATCCAACAGCACAAGTCATCTTGTCATTGAATACCTGCCCGCCACTGGTGCCACACCTCAGATGGTTTACCTAGGTTTCCCTCGTCCTTTCGTGTTTATCATCTCACCCGTTGTTGTCATGCCGGTTACGTTGGGAGAATCACAAAACGGCTAACGGAAAGGATTCGTGAACACCTTCCGAAATGACTTCGCAGTGGTTCGATAAAGCCCATTTCCAGTGCAATCGGTTCTCATTTAATTGGCACTGGTCATCAACTTGGGCCGGATGAAGCCTTCCGAGTTATCTACAAGGTTCGTCAAGCCCACTCCAGAGCTGTCAGGTTCTGACTGTTATCGACGGCCGAGGCTTTTGCCATCATACTCTACAACCTCAAGTCTGTGTGCCGAAATACAGTTCGTACAAACTCTGCATCTCCTTTGGCCAACTCAAGCAAGCGTGAACCACTTGACACCGACGACTGCATGTCTTACGGCTGGCACGAGTAACAGTGTAACACCTTCACCAACACTTCCACCCCCTCCAGTAGACTGTCATCCTCCCCATGCCTATGATCTCAATGACCCATTTGAATTGCTCTGATTTTCCATATATAAAACGCATGTACCCTGTGTGATTGTAAAAGCCCGATGAGAATGACCGAAAACAACTGTTCACTCAACTGACTTCTTAGTAATAACTGTTGATCCACTTGTTCCATAGTTGATGTAATCCGTATTTCTGCTGAGGACGGACGTTGTAAATTGAATGTTCACGGAGATGATGCAGAAATACGGGTTGACGAAGCTGGACAATATATATGTATTCACCAAACCTATCGCATTGTGGTAGTGTTAGATACCACAAGAAATGAAAGAGGAGGATAACAAGAGAGTGAAAAAAGTGTAAATTTTAATGGTCGGAACCCTTTGACTACAATCCCACATCACGTCTGATTGGTTCTCTAAACACCAGTGAGCATTGTCCTTGAGCCACTACTAGGTAAGCATCAACACCGTACGCACCGTCATACTTCGATCCTACATGGCAAACTGGTCAAGTAACTACTGCTTTCGGCCTAATCCATTTTGTATAAAACTGTACTGCAAGGTGAGCCGCGGAAGCCTCTATGACGAGTTCGCAACACACAACTGAAAAACATGTCTATTCTGAAGGGGTGCAGACGAACGCTGTAGTTATTTGCGCGAAACTCCCACCGCGCTTGCGCTGGCACGATGATGGTGAGAAGTCATCCCCATGAAGAGACAGTTTAATGGTCGTACAGATGGATTGCACACTGGTCCTTCTAATGTGAGGCCGATGTCACGCTGCCGTCACTGGTAACGAAGACTTATAACTGCTGCCGGGGACCTAACTGCACAACTGCTGACCTCTTTGGCCAGTCCTTCAGAGCTAGCGCAACCACTCAGATAAGAAAACTTTTCGATCATTTACAAGGTGTTACCAGTGTTGGTGGGTGCGTACACTGATGTATACCGATTTTGCAGTAAAGCCTTGCACCTTACCGTAACGGGATGCAGGCTGACGCGATGAACTGACATCGCTTGTCTGTGGAGGGCGTTTGCACCACCTGTGTGATATTGCTTAAGCGAGCACGCCTTACGTCTGGGAGTTAGTCTGCTGAACGTGCTCGCCCATCCCTATACTGATTGTCAACTAGGGTAACTTTCAAGATGTTGCGAACAACAAAGTTGAATAGGAAAATAAAGATCGGGCAGTTTTGACTAACATCATCGGTGACGCCATCGATTGATTGTGATTAACCGTATGCCTTTATTCTCCTTGAAGTCTGGGAGTGAAATGCTTTGAATATGTTGATATATTTCTCAAACGGGACTTCGCACATGACAGTCCCAAAGTGTTGCGCTATCACGTAAGTCGACTGCCTCTTGGCCTTTCAAAACAACGGATATCGACGTCTATAAGTGTAGCTGTGTTCCAGCCACTGATTGGGCGATCGCAGTTTGGGTGAAATTTGGCATGCTTTTCATGAATTTGTTCTTCACGTTTTGGAGCCAGCCTGTGAAGTTCCACAACGGCCATTATTTTTGATGTGATCGGAGTCTGATTCATCCTTCGATGTTTGTTGGAACCTTCCTTGAAGATGGGGACGATTTTCAGATAGTCAGATGTAACGACTTCCTCGCCCTCGAAATTTAGTGATAAAACGGTCAGCTGCCTGATTAGAGCGTAATTTTTAGGGAGGTCATAGGGAGCATCTATGGACCGGTGACTTGTTACCTTCCGGAAGCATGATATGTCGCGGGATTTCGGCTTTGCTTGTAAGTGAGGCGTTTGCCGGCCATGGTTTACTGTCAACATCGTGAGACGGAACCAGTGACATGATTGGCCAAGTGATTTGCTCTGATTGCTGTTCCAAACGTCCTAATCACTGTTATAGGCTGCAAAAGGCTTCACTGTTAGCCTCGGTCACACCTGGTGGTTTTACTGCTGGTGTCCACTCGAGACCACCCGTTCGTTGGCGGTTAAACTTCAGTTTATGTACCGAATTGTTTGTTGCTTCTTGGCAACATACCACCTGGACAATTGATAACGGGAGTGTACTGGGTTCATTGGGAACATTGTTGTTACTCATTTACCAGATAACGTAAGTTCAAGCACGCGAACAGATGGTTGATGTTCGATCTTAAAGCCAGTGGGCCGTCTGATTGCACTTCCTTTATTCTTCCTAACTGTCCGTCCGCTTTTGTTATGATTTTGCTGTCAGTCACTCGCTGGTGAAAAAAGTAGCCGCACCATTCTGCGACGTTCCCAGTCATTCGGATTATGATGGTTTCGTTTTGTTTCAATTAACTACATTGACTACTCTGGCTTTCTTGGTTGGTGTCCATTTTTTATAACGGGGATGAGTCACTTAAAGTTCTCCGGCTAGTTAGTACTAAATCACTTCACTCTTTTTGGACCAACACGGAAGCGGTTGGACCCGATTTATTTTCAAACTTATAAACTAGTTACCTTGCCCAAGCAATCAAGTATGTACACATTACAAACAAACAGTGGAGTACTACGAAAAGATGAGATAGAGCCTGTGGTACCGAACTGTTTAAGTTTTCATTGATTGGTGGTTATTTTGTTACATTTGCGGCACATGCTGATCTAAATGTTTACTGAAAATCGGAGCGTTCTGATTGAGAAATACTCGAGATCTCGCGTACTATTGCCTTTCTCGGTATTCTATTCTTTTGCTTCACGGTTTTATGGTTCCCTCTATGCCTACTTCAGTTCAATATGAGATTGGCGAATGTTTTACCTGTTACGCCGGCCATGGTATAGTCCGTATTTACGTTTCAGGTCGACATTTCTTGCTTTATTCCCAATATATTGTCTTACTATTATCGTACGCATTCATGTGGTACGAAGTCGTCAGTTTTTGCTTCAAATTTCATTTAGATTACTGTGCCGATCCGCAATATGCGTTTAATGTGTTATAATCATTGTTTTGTTTCCATATGAATTCCTCTTTTTTCCAGGGGAACAGCCCGCTGAATTTGACATCTCCCGGTTGCCGAGGGATTTATCCATTCGGTGCTGCTGATGCTGCTAGGGCTTCATACTACCATCACAACTTCGGGGTGCAACCACCTGGTTTTTATGCCGGTACACCGACTGTAAACGGCTTTACCAGCACGAAACCGACATTCCAACTTCCACTTTCCAGTCCTTCTGTTTCTCGTCTACAGACCACCCACAAACCGGCTGATGTAAATTCCTTTTTCTCTCCTTCACCGGTCACAAACACGTCTCAGGTGATTGAAGGGCACTCCGGCTTGAATGCGGGAACCAGCACCCCCATGTCTCGTGGTTCGAAGTCCCACGGACAAAAGACGGCGAACAAGACACGTATTAAAAAATCAGTTAACGCGGACGAGGTTGCTAGTCGTAGACGTCAGGAATTTGATGAGCTTGTCAAGGCAAGGACTGAAAAACTGCTTTCGGATGGCCCAGTGTGCACGGTATGTCTGAAATATTTCATCTTTAAGTTTATTAGTTTGGAATGTATCACTGTGGTTCGTGGCACCATTCAGTGCTCGACGGTGCGTCACACTGCTTGCAATTTTTTTGCGTTTGCAAACGCGTGATTTATTGGTTTTGAAGTAGTACGAGCGTTGTATGTTGAGGACAAAGGGAAATTAACTCCAGTCGCTCCAAATGTGGAATATTCTATAATCGTACTCATTCATTAGTGACAAGAACAGTAATATAAAGGTACGCGATTCAAATGTAATTTAAAAACGCATTACTCCCGGTTACTTCAAAACCAACTGTACTGTGCCCGTTGTCTCGTGTAACTCTTTTTCCACTCGAAGATCATCTTCGTCTGTTGCCGACGAAATTACTTTCTAATTTCCCTACCTAGCCATTTTTTATTATCGGGAACCATCAAAACTCAGCTTTTAATTGTTACGTCTTACCTTGTATGCTTGGACGAGACGGTCAGTTTTGAAGTTCATTTTGAAACTTTGTTAGCTGTTTTACTTTCTGTTGATTTAAAAAAAAGATGTTTACCGTTAGGTATAGACCAGACAGGCTTCCGGTCTGACCAAGGGTCCATTGGCGACATTTTTACTTTATGACAGTTCTTGAGGCCTCGGCTCTCTTATAGGCAACCGTCAGTTGTGATCCTGTCACACCTAAAGGTTGCATTCGATTTTGTTGCTGGTAGCATCCTCTGGAAACGCATTTCTTCGCAAGGGAGTTCCAAGGAAGTACGTGAATCGTTTGAGGTCATTGATTGCCTACTATTCAAGGTGAGGGTTTATGGACAACTGTCCCGGGCGTTCATCACTTACTTCTGGTCGCCAGGAGTGTCCGCTCTTCCCTTCCTGTTGAATTTTATCATGGATTACATTCCAGATAGTGTGTTTAAGGAATTCAATGAGCTTGATGCTAAGCTTCTTGGTGGGACTAGGTTCACCGACTGTTGGGGATGTTACATACCCCAGAAACTGTCCACTTAACCAGTAACGAACATTTACCGCTTTTGCAAATTCGAATTCCTCTAATGCACCGCCATTTTTTTAATTTCTGGCGCCGATTTACATACTGGACGCTAATTCGTCTGTTATTCACCCGGTCGCTTGACGAGCCACAAAAACACAATAGCTGCATTTTTTAATTTGACTTCGGACTGAGACAGTAAACGCTCTCTTTCTGGAAACCATTGTTTTTCCTTCGCAGTCTGCTTGGGGATCGGCTCTTCGGGGGTAAAACAGCGCGTACAGTATCATCGCGTCGCAAGAATCGTTCCAGCTCAATTGCATACGCTCGGTCGTTCCGCGTTATAACACCGATCCGGAGTATGCGGATGATATTGTCCTAATTAGCCCCTCTGCTGACGACAAGTAGGCCTTGCTGAACAACGTGGGTAACCGGGTTTCCTTATGTGGAGTGTTCTTCGCACCTTCAAGATAGAAAGTGCCACTGCAAGAATGGGACATTGCCACTCCTACTTTCTTCTTTACAAGCATTCCGTCCGAGACTGTGGACAGTTTCACGTATCTGGGCAACACTGTCTCGTCAGCTTGTAATAATGCTGATGAGTTACCGGCGAGAATAAGAAAGTCACGAGCTACCTTTTCCAACCTATGTCATCTGCGGCGTCGAAAAGATGTCCGGTTATCGCTAAAAGGAAGGGTATTTAATGCTCGCGTGTATTCTGTTTTATTCTGTTTCGGAAACCTGATCTGTTTGCAACCAAGATGCCAGCAAGCTTACTATGAGTGGCAACCCGGTTCACAGCACCTTCTCTGGATGTTATGGCGATGATGATAATGATAGTAGACTTATGGCGTGAGCAACACAGGCGTTCGTGGGTGCGTACTTCGGAACGCTCGAAATGCGTGTTCAATTGGTCAGCTGATCACGTTGCACAGCCTGCAACCTTCGAGTCACGCACTCGTAATGTCGGCTTAATGTTTGCCGCACCAGGCATTACATACTGAGATCACCAACAATTGAGTAAAACCACTTGGTAGTCAAGCAAAAACGTGGTAAGAAGGTATGCAGGCCGTGACTGTCCCATTGAACAGCACGTGTAGGTTGTGGTCTTGCTGATAATTCACATATCTGAATAGGGGTGCTATCCGAGATGGCTGTGCATCACAGCCAATGGTATACCTGCATTTATACCTTTTCCAGTTCTTCCGCTTAGCCTTCTATCATTATTTCAATCCGTTTAGTGACGTCGTCTCGGTTACTCCACGTCGCTGTTAAGGTAAGTGGCAACCCGAGCCACAGGAGCTTCTTGTCAGGCTCAAGGTAGTTGTGACGATGTTGGTGATGAGTTGCAGAAGCAGATTACCACATTTGCTTCATCCTCTTCGTTCAGTTCCCAACCAATCCTTATTCAAGGTGATGAGATGTTTTAACTTGCTTACCTTTTATAGCATGGGAATTCTTTCCAGTTATCGCTTTCTGTTTGTGGCGGGACTGATGTGTGTCGCGTTGTTCACATCTTTCCGAGTTGCCGTCACCGTTGATTCACACTTAAACCAAACTATCTCCTACCCGCCGTCCAGCTTCTTCCGTTCAGTATCGTAATCATTGTTTCCAAAAGTGTACCTTCTTTGGCGTTTTTCTGGAGACCACTTCAAAAATTTAGGACTCTACCTGGATGGCGAAAATTATCCATTGATTACTGATAAGTGCTGTATCAGATTTAGTAAGTTATAAGAAACCCAGTTTCGAAAAAACCGGGACTTTCGTGAGATTCGATCGAGCGGCAGAAACGGGATGCCCAGACACGGGAAGTGTTCCACCAGCTGAGCTGCGAAGCTAGGGACTTCGTAATCCGGTCTTCCAAAATACTCAATATTTTTTAGTATTCACTTTTCACATATGAAGTAAAATTCACCTTTGATTTATATGTCAAAACTGCAGATGCAGAACTACACTCCTGGTAAAAAGGGCAGTTGGCACCGGTTGGCCAGCTCGAACTTGACGTAAAAAATGCACTGTTACGCTTCTCAAATCGCCGTACATTTAGGTGTATTGAATGTATGTTCACTCTGAGCGAACAAAGGAATTTTTTTGTCACTGTATAGTTCGTGTCGTTTATCGATAACGTAGCCTCGATGAATGCTTACGTACGCCAAAGCTGTTCACTCTCACCATTTTTGTTTAATGTTGTCACAGACGAAGTAATGGAGGACTGTCTATGGCATTAACGAGTGACTAATTTTGATTATGCTGTTTAACAACTTTCCGGCAGCGCAGTGTTAGATACTATTTCGCATTCTGCCGAGTACTTCGGAATGCGTTTTGGAGCCTTCAAATGCAGCGTTTCTAAAAGATCGTTGTGACTACGTAGATTTAATGTTAGCTAATGAAGTCATGGATGTTATTGACCAGTTTGTGTGTCTGGGAAGCTGCATCAGCGGCAGCGGCGGAAGTGTAGGGGTTGAAACAGAGGTGCATATCTCTAGGGCTAGGGTGGCATTCACTAATCTGGGGACACTTGTGGCGAAAGAGAGGTATCTCTCTGATGTTTACAATTCGCATATATAAGGCAACAGTGAGAGCTGTATTACTTTATGGCAACGAGACTTGGCCGCTTAGGGTGGTGGGCGGGAACCGTCTTCAGGCGTTTGACCACTGATGTCTGGTTTCAGTCGCTCGTGTGGGGTAGCACCAGTGAGTGGGCAATGAGGAAGTTAGGAAGCGGGCGTTTGGTACTGTTCACCGGCTTAGTTGGTTAGGTCATGTATTAAAGATGGCAGCTAGTCATCTACCACATGGGGCACTCTACGAACGCCGCGGCCGACTGGCGTAAGGTGCGGGGTGGTCAGATGATGTGGTGGCCTAGGGTAATGAAATCGTTCACGTGAGGTTTGGACACTGTAGGTCAGGTTCCCTCTCACCAAGCTGGCGATCTCGTGACTCCCAGAGTTGGTGGTTAGAGACGTTAGGTGAGGTGATGGTTAATCCAGCCCAGCGTGGATGTTGTCGTTGTTTGGTCTAGTTATCTGTGAAGTGAGTGCCGGGCAATGAAAGCTGTAAGGAAGCTGTGTTGCTGATGACGTTTTATTTTCACGCATAGCCCGGTTGTTTGTTTGCAAGGTGTAGGCACCTTAATTTTGAATGTTTGAATGTAAGCTTAAGTATAATTTCTAGTTAGGTCCCTTCCCCTCCCTTTCTTTCTTCATTCCTCTACAGAGTTTGCTTTTTCTTTGTGATTGTGTCGCAGTAATCATCAATGTGAAACACTGATTTATTCTTTTATGTGATAATGATGATGCTGACTGGTGCTCATTTATTCGATCATTTCCATCTAACTGTGTAGGCTTACTGATAGAGTTCGAAATTTGGCGATCGTTTGGAATGTGGGAGACAGTTTGATGAGACATTATTTAGGCACAGTAAGGTGTATAACAGAGTAGGCTTGGAGGCTCGTTAATGAATGTTTCACCGTTAGCGTGGATATTTTCATATCACTGTGATTGTTACTCAATTCATATGTAGTCGACTGGAAAGAATGTGTTGGTTTTTCTGGACCATACGGTTAACGTTCTAGCTATGCGAGAGCTTTCACTATTAATATTGTTTGCTTGGAATGATCGGATATCTCAGGGTGACATTCCTATGACCAACCATTGCTGCCGTTCACGATAGTTTATGTCATCTCAACGAAAACTGTTGTTATCAGGACAGATCCATATTGACCGCACCGTTCGTCCGTGTTCACTTGTGTACGGCGTTCAGGACATGGTATCGTAGCGGTGGAATGTGGTCGGTTCGTATGAGAATGCCCAACCAAAGGATATTATTTAGCGAGTATAACTCGACAAACGATGCTGAGAAGGCACTGCTCGTATGCAAAAGTGCGGTTAGTTGACGGAGCGAGGCCTGCCCTTTTTCATACCGTTGTCAGTGGGCAATTGCATTGGTAACCCTAATTGACCTTATCTGTGTTGTCCACTGGCGTGCAAGCTGTATGCATTTTGAGGTTGAGCACCGAAAATCACCCTGAGAAGAAATGTACTGGCAAGATCATAACGAAAATGTTTTATTCAACACGATCTCATTGTGTTGGACTGATTTGTTTACACCTTCATCAAACAAGTGCATTGTTACACTGTAATTTTAGAAGTAGTTATGTACACAATCGGGGTTATGGTTTTTCTCCTGTGGTTTGTTAACAATGAATTCACAGGAACCTTAATGACCAACCTTGAGATGTGGAACGCGTGGTTTTTTATTTCTTCGTTTGTCACCTGTTTCGTACGGTGTAGCTCGATACCCACTGATGTTCAATTGATTCTTCATAATTACGTAAAAATCCCCAGCGTAGTCATGAAAAATAATGTGTAGCGAATAGGCTCGTTTTCATTGATTCATTATCAGGCCCAATACATCACATTTAGATCATACGTTTTAGAAAGGAATCTTTAAGGGAGTAAACGCTGAACGGATGATTAATAAAGTCAGTCAGTTCAATGTCACACCGCAGTCAACTATCCACTTGAACAACAGGTCTTGACAGGCTAACAGGGTGACATGGTGGCATTTCAGTTGAATTGGAGAAATTAAACTTATGTGCACCAAAATGTGACAATTTGGTATATCATGTGGACAGTTTAGTAGTAATTAGGACTAATTGTTTAGTAAATGTGAGTGACATGGCTCTACATGCCTGTATGTAGAGTACTAATAAGTACACTGTGTTGCATAGCTTTCATTGTTGCGCTGGACTAACTCTTTCCTGTGGATTAGCGTTAGTCACACTCGTTCACGCGCTGTGTAGTGCTGGTTTTTTCTGTTCAATTCATATTATGTTTTTCTTCACAATTGGTGTTTTTGTAGCCGTTCTCCAATTCGACGAAGTGTCAACGATTTACTGATGTCAACTGCTGAATGTAGTCCGGTGCTCATGCATTGTATGCAATTAATCTATCTGCTTATCCACTGCTTAAAGTAATGGAAATGTATTGCTTGACATCGAACTGACATATGAAAACTCCAGTCGAACCTGTGCGTTTGGTGTCATCATAGCTAAGTAAAGAACACAGTGTATACAGTCACAACATCTTCTAAACTAACGTACGTGTGACCTACCCCCTTCTTCCTCGTTAAACACATTGCGGATGGATTCATGTCACGTTTCCCCTCATTTTGCAGCGCCAATGTTTGCTCGTGCTCAGTCTGCTTACGTTATTTCTGTTCAGCGGTTCCCCTATACGTTTATTGACGCTGAACCCCAGTTGACCAGTTAGAAGTTTACACAACTAGCATTAATACACAGGCTCTTTGTGAAGTGTGGAGAGGAAATCTCTTCGCCACTTGTGTTCCGTTAACAACCTTCTTTGTTACAAACCACCTCGGTCCGTTCTCATACCGCGTCAGTTCGTTTGTCCTCTTTTGATTTTCATTCCGTCTGCTTCGTCGTGTATTGTTCATTGTGGATGCTGATGGTTTGAAAAAACCACAAGGTGGTCAGGCGATGACGTGATCATGGGATTTGAAACCTTTGGCCATCTCGCTGAGCGAGGTTTTACGATGCCCTCTACCCGATCGGTGAGTTCGCGACCATCCACATCGCGGGTTGGAAACATTGACATCACTTTGTTATAGTCAGTGACACGCCTGCATCCATAAGGTTATCCGTGCTTCTTGTTCTCATCGTTGAAACTTCTTTTTACCTGTTTTTCTTTTTCTTTTCCTCTATGCATATTTACTTATTTATTGCCCTGCGTTTGTTAGGACCAACGAGAGTCGAAGCCATAGGGTACGGTTCGAAATTGAAAATGTTGATAACAGTGATAATGATGACAGGGTCACCGATCAGCTTTCACGATCACTCACAGTAAGCCCTGGTTGGAACTCCGGTCTACTAACCTATTAGACAATGACGTAGATGTTTTAGTCATCCTTGATTACCAGATACAGATCGACCGTGTAGGACGCTCCTGTGAGCACTTGTTCCCAATGGTTGTGAACGAAGCTGTATACATCTACTTCGCTCCTGTTTAGTCTCAGAATCACACGCTGTGGGCGAGTATCAGTATGTCAGTTCACCCACTTATCCATTAGATCACGGGGCTGTACTCTTCAGAGTTGCTGGAAAGCACGTGAGTTAAATTCTTTAACATTTGCACTTCCTTCGCAGGATATCGTGGGTGTCAGCTTGCCTGAAGGCAGACCGGAAATGGCTGACCAACTTTGCCATGAGGAAAGGTGTGTAATTCACGTACGTTCCCCTGACCCCTTGATTTAATGGACAAGTGTATCGATTACCATTCTGCCACTTGCTGCTGAGGCGTTGGCTCGGTTCTTCAACATGTTTAATGCTGGTAGGGTCCGGTTTTGTTGAAGCACCGGCTTACATGTGGTCACTGGGACCAACTGTTTAAAAACTTATCTCTACCCCTTCTAGATGCCATCTTGCAGTTCAGCCACACGAGGTGGATCAATTCCTGCTTGAGAAATTAAAGTTCAACAGTTGTTATATCCCCTTTTGTTGGTAGGTTGTGACAGTCTTGACAGAGTAATGGAGATATGATCGGATACTTCTTGTGAGGTGTTAGTTAGATACGGAAGACTGGGCAATAATCGTACCTTCTGTTACATAATTGTGGGTAAGTCCTTAGTGTCCTTTTTATATATCGAAGCGAGCGATATTGAAATTTTGCTCACTGACTCAGTGCTTCTGTCCCCCACCCATGACAGACTACCTCAACGTCCGGACCTTTGTCTTCTTCCAGTTCTGGAGGCGGTTCAACTTGTGCCGGGACTTCCGCGCGTGAATCTTCCAGCAGTCCAAATTACAAAAAGCTGATTGAAGCAGTTTTAGACGCAAAAAAGTCGGCGCTTCTACGTTCCCCATCTGTCATGGCTTATCTGGAGTCACAACAACGCTCGCTTGCCGAGTTCAAACGCAGAACGGAATTATTTTGTGTAGATGGGAAGAAGTAACACGAATTGTGTTCTATTTTTGTATATCCAGTTTTCTACGCATTTATTTTCTACACCTGTTTTTACGCACTGTACTAGATTATTTTCATTTAGTAAATTTTGACAACTTTTTCCGAACATCCAGCATTTTGATTCTCATTTCTTTTACCTTTCAAATTGAACACTACTCACATTTGATCACAGCCTTCGCATTCAAATAAAATTTCTAGCCAGCCTGTGTCGAAAAGGAGTACTAGGCTCGGGTTTTGTTCCTGCTAGAGCTCGTCAGTAGTACCTATCTTTGCCGCGGTGAGATCTGAACTCCGGCTACGCTTTCCAAAGGCCACCATGTTGACCACTACACCCTTGTCCCCACATCAAGTACGATCGAACTGTTGTTTCTGAACGCGCAACCAGTTTCGCTAGCAGGTATTGATCAGGTTGCCCGATTATCTTGATAGAAGACACGATGGCTGTCCTGTTAACTTCAATCGAGAACTCCGTGATTAGGTTTTGGAGACGGATCGAAATCTCCAATCTCCCTAGATCTGCTGGGCGTTACATTGGATCACTGGTGAGTTGTTGGGGATTTGGCTAATTTCAAGTTGAACGTCACTTACAAACGAAACTAGTTGAGCGTTCAGATACGATATTTCGGCCGTGCCTAATGTGAAGTCAATGGTGCAGTGGTCAATACGGTTGCCTCATGAAGGCGTAGCTGGGGTCCTAGTCCAGTCCGTAGCAAGGATGTACACTACTGACGTGTTCCCTACACTTGTGAAACCGTAACGGATCACATAATTAGCCCTGAACTGTTGTTTAGTTGATTTATACCCACATTATCAAACTGTAGTTTGTTGAGGCGAGAATGGCGCGTTTCGAAAGTATGCTACTCCAGTAGGAAGGGTTCGGCACAAGCCGACACTTTCGTCACGTACACATTGACCAAGTCTGCAACGTACGCGTCAGGTAGACTTAATGCGTGGGGTTCGTCCGCGGATTCACGGGCGCGCGGCTCTGTTGAAAGCTGTTACCTTGTCTTTACAAGACGTTGTAGTCCATAATGGATGAGTCATTTAGCGGTCTCAGGTCTCTGTTGTTCCAGAGAAAGTATTTTATGAACATCAAACTTGTTTAATGGTTGGTTCATGCGTTACGGGCTGATCACTGACTGCGACGTCGGGCACTTTGACGAGACAGTAGACAACTCCTTTATGACGTGCGATGGACAACCCCTGACTTGGTACAAAGGACTGTGTATTTTCCAGATTACGCTAACATTACGCTCACGCAAGCTTTCAGAACTCAGTATTACTTACAACGGTTAACGTTTGTAACGTTGTTAGGAGTGTTGGGTTTTTTTGTCGTGGTAGTGTTTTCGAATGAACTGTTACATACGAAAATGAACTCAGCTTCTTTTTCTTTCGGCCTAAAGTTTGGCGCACTTCTGGGAATGGCTCGACGGTACTCGGGCCAACTATCAAAAATACAACAGCGGCTCCGAGCCTCTCTGTTATGTCAAAGTTTCTGTTTTTACTTTGCAGAACGTGTGCTGTTCAGATGTTGCCAGGCTATCTAAACGTGGCAGTCAGCAATTCACTTCCGTGGTTTTGGTAATCGAATTTACCACTGCGCTGCCTCACACACTTGAAATTTCGCCTTGATTTGGGCTATTGGACATTGTTCTACCTCTCTTGTATGAACCGCTGGTAGCAAGTACGTTGTCGGGAACGAACCCGATTTCTCCGTCGTACGTCTACACGGCCCACATACCGGATTGTTGTGAGTACCAGCTGACATTATCCTAAGGCTCACTGCCGGTAAATGGCTGCATACTGTCTGCGGTCACCATTCCGCCGTACGTTTTACGCAACATGACTTATTGTACAGTGTCGCACGTACGCTATTGAATTCCGCCCGGTTACTTTCGGAACGAGGTACGCAACTGTCATTTTGCTAAGAGTAGACATAAGTACCACAGTGGTTAGTTATTCCATCAACAGTTTTGCGGGTATTACTTCTGATGTTTGCCATCAGCTTACTTAGTTACCCTTTTCTGTTTGTGACAACCTGACGAACTTTCCGCTTCACGTGTTCACAAATACCGATAAGTCTTCTATGTAAAACCTGACGCGATGTGGAGCGCAGTGGATCACGTAAGATGGGTTGATGTGTTTTTAAGATGGCTTGTCAATAGTTGCTCAGTTAGATAAGTTCAAATAACTCGCGTACTGATTGCTATAGCTCTCATTGACTGAGACATGTGTCAGAGACGAATGGGATAGCTTAGTTGTCAAAGTGAACCACTTACGGGCGTTTGCCTTGACTTCGTATTCGTACTCTGTTATTCGGTCTCCGGCCCTCCTCTTCACTTACGCGCCAAATAATATTTTGGAGGGAGCACCGGTAGTTTGTATATACCCATACATTCAACGTGAAAGAGTCGCATGAAGTACCAAATGTGCTGGGATGTATGAGGAGAAAGGAGGACTTGTTTGAGGGTGAAAAAGTGAAGAGGATATAAAGTGAGAAATGTCCTACACTGATACAAACAGATTCTCAGCGCTAGCGCCATCGACTTCTGTTCTTTGCCATCTCAGACAGCTTCCTCAAACGGAGGTGTTCGTTGTCCTTTGGATCGTAGCTAGGAAACCAAACCAGCTCCAACGACACTTTCCTCGTACTCCGAACCCAATTTATACATTGGCCATTAGGCTGCAGCTTCCAACGTAATCCATCACTCCAGCAAAACGGTGTGGCCAGTGACGAGTTGACCTTCGTAAGATGTGGCCAAACCAACGCAGTTCGTTGGACGAGCTCATCATGTTCAGGAGTCAACAAGGTCTGTACGTCCCGAAACCAGTTTGGTGAGTTGCATCGTTGTGGACACGGTGTTCTAACCAAACGCCACGAATGCTTCTCGGACACCGATGGTCAATGATGTGCACGGTGAACATCCTCCACTCGTACGGACGAAATTATGTGACTTTTCAGGGTCATTCAGGTGGCGTCACAGATGACGCAAATTGACAATTCAGGAGGTTCCGAGGATCTCGGGGTGAAATTTGCCACAGAGTAAGCTGACTAATGTTGAACTTGCGAACGACATCACTTAGTTCTGTGGGTGACATACAGGTAATGTTGAGTGGATGAAATAATACGGCTGGCTGTTACACACCTTTAATCGATGGTGTAAAGTATGTGTGTAAACTTAGGCTTGATCTACCCTTCTTGTTGTAGGCAGGCCGGTTAAGGTTGTTTCTCGGTTCACTTACCCTCATTGTGTCACTTCAGCTTGTGACACTACTGACGAGGTATCTATGTGGATAGCGGATAACGAGTAGTGTGCGGTGCGTTCGCAACCCTTCATCGTTTGTGAAGACATGAGGACGTTTGATGATCGATTGGCATGAGGTTTAAGGATGCGCCTGCTCGTTCAGTCTTGGTCTACGTATCAGTGGCGTGACCCATTCGACCGGAAGGTGTACATAAACTAGGTTTTTGACACCGTTGTCTCCACCAGTTTGTATAAAACAGGATTATGTGGGTGCTGCAAAAGGCCGTCGGCGCCTACTTGTGAGGTTCGCAATTCCGCTACCGATAACCGAGTTGAAAATACACGGTTCGCGCCTGTTAAATCATGTGCTCCGTATGTCGACGAACCGTCTGCCGCACTGTGTATTGGTTAGTGCTTCCGCTGACGACTAGCGGAAAGCGCAAGATGTCCACGCGTTAGTGTGGTCACTGGCTGTATGAACTTTTACCACTCCAATGAACAGGGTTGGCGGTGGCGCCTGTCAGCTTGGGGAGTTCGTGACCATCCACTCCCAGTAATAACAGTAAATAGAAGTCAGTGGGGAAGTTGGTTTTTTCTTCTTGTGCTTCCGTTATTTTTCTTCCACCTACTTTTATAACCCGTCATTTAACGGACTGCTGTCAAACTTAATACCACCTCGAGCCATTGCACCCATAGGTACGATTCACTGCTGAGAATGCTTGTGTGTACAGTTCAAGGGACAAAACAAGCGGTTGTTATTGCTTGTTGAGTTCCAGTCTACCCTTATTTTCTCCACCCATTTTGCTAAGTTGCTCATAAGAAGTGGCGTTGCCGCCAATGATTTGCACTCAAACCTCTGTACTACTGCAACTGTTTACTGCAGGTCAAATGGCGTTATTTGATGGGGGTAATGCTGTAAGGGAGATGTGCACAATTCAAGAGTTCATCAGATGGTGCAAATACCATCAGATTGTAACCTGCCATGATATTTGAATTAGACAAGAAATATTGCTGCCATTATCTGTGGCGTGCAACTCAAACGAAGTTGTGTTCCAATATGTGCGTATGTATTCTCATCTCTGTGCTATCCCATTACCCTTTTTAAGGTCGGGTCTGCCTGAAAAAGATACAGTGGAGTACATTCGTTTGCCATACGCTTTTAAAATGTTCCTAAGCGTATGTGCATTTACAAGCTCTGATGCAAACCCTAATTTCAATAGCAATATGGTTTCCAACAGTTTCAACCTGCCGCTTTACTCTACAACTATTGTGTCCCTTGAACAGCCGCGGTCACCTGTTGGATACTTCACAGTAATTTTTCTACAACGCGCTACAATGTTTTTGTGTGAACTGTATCTTAACAAGATGACATTTTCATCTCCAAAATATTCGGACTACTGTCAACCGTCGCGGGGACTGATGGTGAACTCTTGGTAACAATTTGATGACGTTTTCGAGAGATATGGCCTCTTCTCTTCCTTATCGCAGAGTACGCGGTGTTTGTAGGAATCGGGGTGTGTATTTTCTTGCGTCACTTGGATAATCCCACCATTAGTCACAACAGTGCTACATTACCGTTATTGTTAAGTCTCTACATTGTTTGCAATAGGATATTTTGATAGGTGTCTTGAGAAGTGCCGACGCGCTGTCTGATTGCTAATATCAATCGAATCGACCTGGCAGAAAATACCCATTGAATCACACACGACTTGAATGAGTCAGCTAGGAGACATCACGTGTTCCAACGGTACATAGGGTTTAACTTGCCAAACTCGGAACGATCTGCTTGAGTGTTCATCACTCACTATTGCTTATTTATTAGGATGGAGGTTGCGGCTTCGACTTTTCATCTGAACCAGTGATTGGTCTCTGTTTGATTCATCAAACGTTTGCCGTGTTAATCTGTGTGTACTATCGTATCGTGTGTTGTTATCCCGCTGATCTATTCCTACTCTGAGTGTATAGCATTGTTGAGGTAAAGATTTCTGTACCCTAAGCCTAAGTATGAGCCGTCTATAGTGGGCTGTCTGGTCTCTGTTGGCGCGATTAAACAGGTTCATCCCCGTGTTTTGGTGATTTGTGCGGGCTGAGAATGATGCGTAATGAATGATTACAGTGTTGCAGAGGGTGTCATCATGGACGCCTGATTTATTTGATTCTGCTGGGTCCTATGTCGTTGTATTAAAGTGGACACTAATAGCCTGCTTGCACCATTAGAAGGCAACGTTGAGGTTTTGGTTTATCGTCACACGAAGGGTGGGCGTCTGATGTTCACACTTATCTTTATCTGTTTGTCTTTTATTCTGTGTATGTATACAGTTTGACTGGACGAAATCAGATTTTGGTTATCAATTTCCCTTGAACGCGAAAAGGATAAAGACCAAAAGTTCTCGAACAGAATTAATCTTCACTGTACACAGTTGGGGTATCTAACAGTCAAACTGTATTGAGTTGGGATCAGGACAAAAATCGCTATATTTTACACAATCTAATGGTTTATCATGCTCTATCCTAGCGGGCTCGCTCCCTCTGGCGCTATTAACATTGAGCGGTCAACAGGGGTTCTCCAGTGGGTGTTAATCAATGCATTAAAAATAAGGTTCGAAATCTTTCATCTTATGGAATAGTGCATAATTACATAACAGATTTTGCTTCCACTGGCATGCTGTATAGAGTTTCATAAGATGTATTTACAAGGAGGCCACTGTTGACAGTGAAAGCAAAAAGTGGGCCACTTTTCTTTGGACAACTCTGTCGGCGTTGTTCGCGGTGGATATCTCTGTGCGGTCGGGGAACCGTGACATTTAAAGTGATTTCTCGTGCCGTTTCTTTTGCTTCCCTTTTAAAATACCCACCTTGTTTGCAAACCACTTCACTTTGTCCACCACCTCTTCTTGCATCAGTTTGAAACACATGGCGAACACAGATAGTCCGATCGCCACATAGAGAGAGATGATCACCATCTTTTCTTTCGTATTTTCTGAATCGATTTTCGTACCTGTGAGTTGGAAGACAAAACACAAAAGTATGACGACCAGAGTTCGATGTGTGTCGTTAATACGGATCCTACAAGGAAAACGTTTTCCTCTCTGGTCTCGTTGTGCGTGCATGCCACTAGAAATTGAGGTAGAATTAGCGAACTATTCTGTCCGGTCAATTTCTGTGGCCACTTTCAATGCTGAGATTTTTGTCTGGTACAAGTGTATTTCGTAATTTCCGTACGCACTACTTACACTCTTTCAGTACCCATTTTATACTCGATACTTCATGCCTGGCTTGCTGTTAGTTTGCATTCGGTAGTACTGTAATTAGACGTTCGAACTGCTAATCTCTTAGTCATATGCCGTGCTCTTATCCACTATACCGTCACATACAAGCTTGGCTTGGATTCCTTTCCATAGTCAGCTATGGTTAGAAGACTAGCCGAAGGTCAACCCTCAGAGGAACGGCTTCTGTGCTCGAGATGTCGCAAGCACTGGTAATGTTTTTCTACGTGTGACAGAGGTAAGTAATCGATCTATTAATGCAATAAACTCACCTGGCACGATATCTCCAAAACCGATGGTCGATAGCGTGATGAAACAAAAATACGACCATTTCAAGTAATCTTTATCTTCCCAAATGGAGAACACGATTGACCCAATCAGAATATAGGTAGCCATGATAAGGAGTGAAAGACTGATTGGAACTGTGACCTTAGAAATATCCTCTTCCTCACTGAA
The DNA here is from genome assembly GCA_008508345.1 of Paragonimus westermani. NCBI lineage: Eukaryota > Metazoa > Platyhelminthes > Trematoda > Plagiorchiida > Troglotrematidae > Paragonimus > Paragonimus westermani. The sequence goes on from QNGE01000264.1 coordinate 30,263, forward strand.
ACCTTCACCAAAAGTAAACAATGATAAGTCCTCCTCTGTTCGTGCGCTTTCCTGCTGAGAGTAATAGCTCAGTTGCACGTTTAAGTCACTGCTCAAATCTCCTCTGGAAGAAACAATCGATAAGCGCGACTTGCCTTGTCCCAGGGCCTTCTCAACTGATTCGTCCTTCAATATTTCTATAGCCAATGGATTCGGTATCACTGTAGAGTGTACTAAACTTTTCAAATGTTCGGTCTGGAAACTGCGTGAACTTTTTAGGGGTGGAAACGGAAGATTGCTAGACGTAGTGGCTCCTAACGTCAAATGATGAGAGTTGATGCTTATCTGTGGTTCTCTGTCTTTGTTGTGATACAGAATATTGTTAGAAATAAGCTTCGGTACTGACGTCTCAACTTGTGGTTGTTTTGTTATACTGCTCATAGCCTTTTTCCCCAACTCCCTTCCATCTCCGGACGCCGAGAACGGTGTTTGAAGGTCTGTTTGTTTCCCATTTGGGAAATCGATCTTGGATGGCAAATTCATGTCATTTTCTTGAAGTTCATTCCGTTCGCTGCCCTTTCCGAGATTCACACCGGCACTGTTGACTTGTGAAGGTACTGTCTTTCTGCATTTATGTGCAGCCGAAGGTCGCTTGGGAATCACAACGTCATCGGTATTGTTTGACCAGGCGTTATCTCGCATCCAATTTAAAACCGACCCCGTCCCGTTTTTGCACTCTGTCATGTCCTGCTTTTTAATACTGGGATTCCGACTTTTTGGTCTGTTATCAGGCTGGCCTGTATGCTTCACGACTTTAAATCGCTCCATCCTGGTTATTCGTGTTGATGTTGGAGTAGGCATATTCTTATGTGAATCCACGTATCCCAACCTGGCTAGTTCAGTTTCATCGTCTATGGAGCGTACTTCTAACTCTAGGTCAATATCCTTCCAGCAAATGAGCGGTATACCCGTTTCATTGGTTACCTCACTATCCAACGATATTGTTTCCAACGTTCTGTCTGGTGGACTTTCCAGTACATGTCTTCTTTCTCGCGTTTTATATCCTCCGTTCAGATTGCCATAGGACAGGGCATTTTGCAATCGATTGTACTCCGATCGAGCTTGTTCCTTCACTTTTTGAGCTATCCGTCGCTTGTGACGTCGTTGCCTCTGAGCCGATCGTAAATAACGGGCTGCCAGATAAAATTTTCTATGTTGCCCATCGAAAGTAAAGTATCTAGTTTGTTGTGATGGAATCCGTTTCACATCTGTGCAGGACCCTGGTGGTAGTGTCATTGTGACTGAAGTGGGTTCGAGTGCAAACTGTGATTGTATGGTTGAGGTAAACGTTGAGTCTGGTCCTTGTCCAATTATGGCTTGTTGATTAATTTTGCCTTGGAAGTTAGTTGAAAATAGGGTCTCCCTACTCATATATTGGCCATCCTCAATTCTGGCTGCGGTTGTGTGGGTTCCGATTTGGACCAATCCTTTTGGATCCGCCAGTGCCGAGGCATTCAAATTTTGAAGCAAAATGGGTATACCTCCCGCTGCTAACGGAATGGAATCTGTGATGTTGTTTGACCTGTTATGTTCGCTTACAGCAGCTTTATTTTGAATTATGAGAGGTTCCACTGGAAATATGAGCCCTTGTGTTATTTGATGCACCCATCGAGTGAGAGGTTGGACGAGACCGTTTAGATTCATCGTAGTACGCTGTGGGGCGGGGATTAAAAAGGTGAACAGGGTTATTATCACGTGACGAGAAACGGTTACAAACTGTGGAATTCAATTTTATTGTGTGGTGTTTATGTGACACTTCAATGCGTTCCCGTGGTCGTTTGCGTTTTTGGGAACCACCGGAGTCTGAACATGACGCAAACCTTTCGCACATGCATTTGTCACAGAATGCTCCGGATTTCGGACGAACTCGATTGATGTTTTGACATAGGACAGTGTTTCAGTCGAGCTCTTCCGAAGTAGAATGTTACTCATTTTGACTAGTTACCGCCAGCTGTAACCGGCGATAATCATAAAGAACATGTACACAAATAGTCTAGCTGTGATCAAACGAGAGTGATGTTCGGCTTGAAATTAACTAACTCAACGACTGTTCACTAGTAACTTAACATGCCTTAACTGTGGATACCAGGCATATCCGGCTCTCGGTTACACCGCAGCTTAATAATGATGCTTGAGTACGCTAGTATGACAACTTAGTGCTGCGTTTGCATTAGTTGAATCCGTGTCCATGATTATCGCAACTGTCCACCGGTGATGAGCTAAAGGCTGATCTGCAGTAATCGCATTTCATCGTAAAAAAATGCGCTCTCCCCAAATTGGACAAGTGACTATGAATCGCTGCTGACGATTTTGTTCCCTTTCCAGATGTAGCAGTTCTAAACACAGCTTTAGCGTACAAATATTTGGTTTGCGACATGCATTTTTCGCTGTCTGCTTACATCCATTTAATTTTCAGTATGGTAGTTCGGCGCGCAGCACAACGATAGTACATCACATGGGTCACGTCCTCTGTGCTCTGGCCAATCCCACGCAGTCATGGATGCGGTGGGGTTGACTGCCTATTTGTTACAAAGGAAAGAGACCGTGGTAGTGCGTAATTAATACTTAAGACAGTTGGTCGAGGTGATTGTAATACCAAACAGTATACGCAATAGTAGCTGTTTCGTAAGCGTTTCAAAGTATTTTCTGTTTGTTTTCAAAAGTGAAATACCAATTTTGTTTCTGTTGCGTATGGTATTCAATCTTGAGGTAGTTTACTTAAGAGATTTATTTAGGGAAGTTGCTTGCTTATCCTGATTGGATCGGTAACTAACTTTTCATTGTGTGTTACCGATTGTCCCACTGTAGCTAGTAAAATCTTTACAACTTTTGCGATGCTTATTAGTTCAATGGGAATAGATATAACTTGACACTTCACTTTTCCAGTAACCACTGAGTGGATGACTTGTTCAACTCGTCTTACCTATTTTCACGTCTGACTAGCTCGGGAGCTTAGGATGTCTCACGTGAGGAATTGTAAGATGAATTTACATAGTGCCGAGTTTCTAATGAGTTTGCATGGACAATGACTGCCGATAGGTTAGCGTAATATGCTGAAGCTAACTGCATGCAACACTAACGATTAACTATCAGCATTGTCTGGCACTCGTACCCTGTTGGTGACGGTTTGTTTTCAAAATTTGGATCTCACCAGAAAGCCGATAAGCTTCGTGTTCTGTAACAGTCATCGTTCCGCAAAATGCATTCATGAGGTAGTTGTTGGAATTGTGGGAAAACATATGAGGTGGAGATATGCTTCCTGGCATACGGAGCTGAATTGTTCAGATTTAGTGGTTGCACGGAATGTGTTCGATAGCATTAGAACGTTTGTTTCGCTCACGTGTAAAAGGCATATGCTGTTGTGAGGACCTTGCTTAGATTTACGAGGATGTGTTACGAGATTCGTTGTAGTAGCATTTACGTTGAAGTACATCTATTTACCTGCCTGTTTTGGTTTATTACTCCTAAGATGTGCTGCTTTCTGACTGTCGGTTCTGCCTTTCTGTAGACTTTCCACCCAGCACTCTCCGGAACGAACCGCTATACTCGAGGTTCCTTCTTGTGAAACCTCGTTTGTGGAGCATTTCTTTGTCGGCCGTAACAGGGATATGCACTACCAACAGCCTGTTATGAGAACGAATCCCGAGTATTCCACATTTGAAAAAATTTGGTGAAAGTTCTATGAGGATGCGAAAGCTTCATTCAGTTGTGGGTGATGCTCGACGTATATAAACCGAAATCGCCTACCTGCCAGTAGTCAGTAACCATTTGCAAACTTGGGCTGTAAAGTGCAATCGTAGCATACTGCTTAACAAGTTTGGTTTTTTTAAGTTCAAACTGAAGAGGTGTCCCAGTCGTGGATAACTGATTGAAGTTAAATCGACCATCACCCTATCTCCTCTCAAGGCAATCGGACACTGAGCATTACACACAGGCGAATGTGGTTGAGCGTTTGCATGTGATATTTTGGTCACACATAGTATGTGGTCAATGGCATAATAATCAACACGGTTGCCTTGTGATATTGTAGCTGGATTTCAAATCCCTTCCGTGTCAGCTGACGATAGGGGTGGCTCAAAAGTCCATAGGACTACGACAGATTCAGTCAGTTGTGAGTGATGTTCAACTCATACAAGCGGGAATTTCCTACCGTTTGTCAGTTTATTTCAATTAAAGCAGCCTCCATATTCAAATGCACTATTCCAACTGGTTCCGTAGGGTTCATTGGTAGCACGCGAGGAACTGTACTTCGATTCTGTTTCTTCTGAGGTAACTGAGTTGCTTGCTGTACTGTGTAATGAGATTGGACTGGAGCACTCTGCTGATCAAAGGAGGTTCAGCCAATCAGAACTGAAGCACAAGCTGCTGAGAGCGGAACTCCGATCGGTCGGCCCCAACGCATCAAAAACGACGATCGGTTGCTGCATCAAATTTGCTTGTAAGAGGAGAAGATTAAAACAAGTTGTTTTAATGTGTAAGATTTAAACAGCTGAGTTGCTTGAGACAAGATCGCGGAATGTAGCAGCGAGCATGCCAATTGGAACGCACAAACTCTGGTCGCTCAATAGCAATCGTAAATAAGGCTGAGACTGCTGTTGTTCTGGTTTCCTCTGCTGGGTAACTCAACATGCGACACACCGTTGACCTTAAATCGGACATGGATAAATTAGTCAGCCTAAGCTTACCCCTGCAATCACTTGTGAGTAATAATCATGTTGCCCATTTGTTTGTCTGGTTTATAAACTTTTATGGTGTGTCTTTTACAGTTGTCTTGTTCTGATCCGTCTTTACTAACCATCTTTTAAACTCCCGAGATGTATTCGCAGAGCAGTAATTTTTTTACGCGCGTCTTCATAAACGGTGCTCAGATGTTTTCATTCATCCATAAAAAGTAACAACTTTGTTTCCAGTTGTCTATGTTCTGTCAATCGGACTGTCACGTTTTATTTTGGTTGAAAGTTTTTGAGTGCTGTCCATCTAAAAGGATAGCAGATGGTCTGTTGTTCACCAGCAGAATGACGGATTTGATAGCGTGAACTTATAGTGTGACCCAGTACAGTTCTGTTCAGTGCGAATTTGTATGCAAATTATCATCACTCAATCAGAATTACTCAGGTCTCGATGGGTGTTTGGAACTGGGCACCCGTTTTTCCTTGGGACGATTTTTTTGCACGTTTGAGGAAAATTGCCTCCGATCAGCTATGGTAATTATGATAAACCAAATTGATGTTAGCCCGTTGAATAAATCAACCCTTCCACTTCTCACAGACCAGCACTTTTTACATTTCCTGATTTGTTTGAAAAAGTTTTCTAGCAGATTCGTTAATTTTTAGTTGATGTTCATAAAAAATATACAAGACGAATAAAATTAGAAGGGATTACGTTAAGGATTAGAAAATTGTTAATAGATTTCTATTTTTAAGTTTGGGTAGCTGATCGATTGCGATAAAGATCGAAATACTGTCTGAAAGACTGCGACTTTTCAACGAACACCCATGGGGTGTTGAAACATACTGATCAGTTTTGAATTTCAGGTTTGATTTCCAAGTATCTCAGCAAACCATACCAAAAGTTTTGGAGGTTACGTTAATGTTCGAAATACTTAATGCCCACAAATAAAATCAGACTTCATTAGCAGAAAATCCCCGTATACCGTTTCAACAATAAAGCGAGTATCTTTTCATTGCTGATGTTCTCCTGAGACCGGTTTGGCATTCATGATTTGCACAAGTGCAGTCACTTATCGTTACTTAACTTTTGACGAACAGGCTTCCTATGTTTGAGACCAATTAAGTATGCCATACATTGGAAAAAATTAAGAATGCTCATTGCATTAATCTGAGGGTAATTGCTCATTCTTAACTGTTTCATTATGAGATTTATGTGTCTGTGTGTGTATGAACTTAAGTCTGCTCTACGTTTTCGGAAACAGCTGTTTTTGAACCTCATTCTAATCTACACTTAGCAACTTTTTCTAACCCACTGATTGGTGATGCACTCACACCTAGTGGACTGATGTATGGATCGAATGGGAATGTAAAGTCTTTTTTAATGGACCGGAATGCAGTTCACACTTCTTGGGCGCCTCGTTTGCGGGTCACTTCGGTAAAAATACTAAAAGAAACTCTTTTACATGCGTAACTTTCCACAGGAAGACACATTTCTCTTGTTGGTTCACTTCTGTTCAGTCTTGTGGAGCTGCTTTGGAAATATGGCACCCGGGAGAAGGCATCTTAAAATACAGCCACAGATCGCAGTTCTGATTTTAAGTTGGTATGAGTGTCCGTCTGGGGAGCTCACGACCTCTGTTATCACAGTTGCAATGAAATCTGCAGTCCAGTCTACTTGCAACAGGTAACCGATTAACTAATTGATTAATTCCTCAGGCACTCTACACCGGTGGCCTGATCGCCTCATCGGGTTCACAAAATCAAATGTCAGTCCTCAGACCATGAAACGGGAATGGATTGCGGGCATCACTTGATCTCTATCTGATTGGATTACGTATAGCCTAGTGGTACGCGGTGCTTTGATGATATTTTATTTAAACAATGATGTAAGTATTTCCTGCTTGTCAAATCAGTCGTGACTTTTGATCGTGCAGCATGGGCTAGGCAAGGGTATTTCCGTGAATCTAGCCATTACCTTATCAGAGACCGTACGATACACAGAGAAAACGCATGTGTAACAGGAGTTTTTCTGATGGTACAAAAATGTGATATCAACCGCATTACAACAATAAAACGTGTTCTCTACTAACACATATGTAGTTTCCAAATATTAGCTGGATTGCTCTTATCAGAGGGATCATCTTGTATGACATACTATCTTTGGTCTGCCTCATCGCTGGTCACTCAACAAGGAACTACTGCGTGTACCTATACAGATATATATATATATATATATATATATATATATATATACCTGATTTGTTATATGTTGTGTAAACCATTTTTTCGTGTTCTAGCTATAACAGTTGCACTACTCACAGTTTCATTTCCCAAGAGTATTGAAGGTTCAATTTGAGGTAAATCATCGGGGACAAATTAAAAAGGCACCTGAATCAGTCTGAGGGTATCGTGTCGTGATTATCAATCTTACAGAAGGTATTGCACATAGACTATGAGATCTACCTGATAGTGAGGCAAGATTGTAGTTGTCAAAATGGTTTGGACTGTAAATAAAATGGCTCCGACAGATCTTTTCCTTGGCAGTTGAACATTCATAGATGGCTACCTTTAGTGACCATACAATAAGCCGAGTATTCATCGAGGAAAGTGACTTTTGAAGCAGATTTTTTAGGTCACCTTTTTTATTCGTTACTGCGTCGATTATCATAGTTGTCCCACTACAAATCAAGTGCCAAGTTTTTTTCTAGCTTACTCCCAAACGACTCATTATTTGTTAGCGAGTGAAGAGGTAGTTGGCTGGTATAATTTGTATACCATTCACGTATAATCTCAACATTCCCATATAAATGAACTTTTCGGTCAGCCTCTTTTGGGGAAAACTGATGTGGTTGTTCTGAAAGGCCCGTCCAATTTCGAACGCCTCGATTAAATGTTACTGTTGTACAGTTTATATCAAACAAGTCCTCCCGATAATCACTAATAATAAAAACATTGCTCACCGCGTTTGTTTATTTCTACGGTTTTGAATTGAAGATGAGCTTCGTTGTATGCTCATCGGTTGGACTTAAGAGGGAAGTCACTGAACATCATTCATAAGCGAATGCGACTGAACACTGGGGTGTGATTCTTGGGTTTCATCTAATAGAAATCGGTTGTGCAATAGGCAGCGTGGATGGCTTGTGCAAACGTTGGCCGAGTATGCAATACACAATACTCTTACGAGACCATAGTCTTTTGATTGGACGGGCCAAAACGCCCATATAAATTTTGTGAACTACGGCTAACTACAAAGGTTATTCAATTTATACCTATTTCCCACCTGTTTGCGTTGAGTTCCAGAAATGTCCTGTTACTACTGTCTACCTCAATTCAGTAACCTAACTATAGATCAGAAAAGCATTTTGTTACGAGCCTAACCACAGCACTGTCCACCCCTTTAATTGCCAGATGCTCAAAGACAATGAAATTCAACGGTGGATAATCGAAATGCGCAGTCCGACAGACCAATTCTTAGGTAGTAAATGGTGACAAGCAATCCTCATGTTTATCTGTAGTTTGCACCACAAAATTGTTTGCTTACTTGATCACCCACTGTTGACGAACAAAAGTTTTTGAAGTTGGACACAATTTGCAATTATCTAGTGTTCAATAATGCCAGCGGGGTCAAACTTGCGGCGGCAACAAGAGTTTAATCAGGAAGTGAAGTGTTTTCCTGAGGCATTCGAACGACATACAGATCAATGATTTTCCGGAGCGAAGGGAAGTAGAATTATCTGTCGGTAGCTTGACTTTTAAGTTAATGGATCACTGCATTTAGATATTTGGTTTGTCCGTTGTTCATTTGAACGGTGAACGGCTAATCCTTTTGAAGTTCATCTGGGGTCGGTGCATCCTACCATCTCTTCACTGATGGACGGAATTGATTCTAGGATTTAAAAAACCCTTACGGCAGACAGTTCGGGGATGTCTTTAATTAGGGTAATCTTAATGAAGAAGTGTTGTCCCCGAATACATTTGAACAACGCAGCAATCGTCATGTTAGACGAATAATTAAGCACTATTTCGTCCGGTGTTTTTGATCACATGTACGAAATGTTAGCTAAGCGTTTAGTTTACACAACATTAGTGAGTTAACCATCTTTCGAAATACGTCTTATTGCCTTCACTGATTTTCACTCAAGCCTTCTGCAAGTACCGAGTGTAATATTTTTGGCCTTCACTTAATCTGATCTTCGCTCTGACAGCTTAGACTTGATATTGTATAGCGTTGTATAGCGAACGAGTTTGTTTTGAGTACGTCGGCAGTGATTGAAATGCATTTCGTGAGCGCGGACTCACGTAAATCCAATGCTCAAACCCTGTGACCCGGCAGGTTGTATGACGAGAGTAATGGTTGTTATGAAGATGATGAATTACACTTGGTTTATATGTTTTCGGTGTGAATAATCTATTTTGTGATAGGAACATGACGGGTCAATGTAAATACCTAAAATTTGACCATACATCTAGTGGCATGCAGCTAGTCGACGTCATACGGATAATGAAAAAACAGAGAGAAAGTGCAGTGTGATTTATTGGTCGTATAACGGCTGACTGCTGTTAGTTTCGTAAACGAACCAGAATGTCCCATTAACAACGTCTCTGTGGTGTGCAGGTGTTGCACAGTCAATACATCCAGTTGCCAGTCTCGCGTTACTTGTGTAAACAACACAAATTTTCACCTGTACGGTATTCAGTCTACGTCGGAATTTACTCAGTCATTCGATGACACAGTTGCTTTACCATTTTGCTCATGTGACAGAGCTAGGTTGTAATGTTTCTTGAATCCGACGGGTTAAGGACCAGCATATAAATTAACTGGCAGCAAGCGTAAATACTCAGTTAATCTGTCGTAACGCACAACTTAGTCTTGTGATAAGTACGGCGTGAAAGCAATGTGTTGTGAAGACCAACGGCAGGGTAACTTTAACTTTTGGTACTGTAACATGTGATATGAAGTTCTGTACATTTTCTGGCAAGACTGTTGAGATAGTCTTATTCGTAGAAAATGTGAAAGACTATCGGTCCGAGAGTGTCGTGAGTGTGTGGTTAACATACTTTGTAAAACCTTGTAGCATTCGGTTTACATCAGAATGGAAGGGAACGACTGTTGGCATGTCCACGCGTTCTTTTGGTAGGTTAGCTCCGACTATTTACATTTCATGGGTACTCTTAGAAAAGATTCAAGTCAAGGAATTTGACGCATTCACTTCGTTCAGGTTGTGGGTTGAGTATTCTTTGTAATTGCTATAAGGTGCAGCACACCACCATCTATAAACTTTTTTCGCGTTTTAGTACCTCACTCATACAGCGCGTATATGACCTCCTATTTTTAATCTGAGACTTCAACGTTTGTTTTGTACATGAGACCAATAGGTTTACACGAATAGATTTTGGTGGCCATTCATGGAGCTTAGCAAGTTATCAAAATTATGCTTCCCATGGAATAGTTCATCGTAGTTGAAGTGCAAAGTAGTAACACTTCAAAACTGCAGTTGAAATTCTAAAATAAACTTACATATCTTAAGCTGTAGTGGATAGATGAACATATTTTGAAGTGGGCTGAATGGCTGAGCACGCCAAAGCATCATATCACTTAAGCAGCCAACAACTGTTTGACAGTCAACAGTATCGAATGAGCGATATCTCCCAAATGCATATAACCGTGTAGATGCGACCGCAGCATTCCGGTTGCTTTTGCATGACTTACAGCAGTCAGCTTGTGCATTTTGTGGAAGTTCCTGTTATCAGAAATCCAAGTCATACTCCGTACGCGTCGTGAATTTAGTTTCTCAGCCCTACTATGGTTATAATTTGCTCCCCTCTGTATGTGTGAATCTTATGTGTGGACCTACTGATAAACGGTTTGAAATTAGTGAAGTTGCATTGGTGATTACGAAATGAACCTTTAAAAGTGTGGGTAAATGTTACAACGTACATCGCACACTTATGTGACTGAGTTTTAATTTCTCAGTTTTAACTTGATACTTGTGTTGCTAACACGATTTCCGTATTCATACATCAATCGAAATACACACCTTTTATGTTTTATCCATTCTGCTTTTATGTTTCTTCTAATCGGCTGACCTTAGGTGTAGGATTACTTGTTGATATCGTTACGCAGTGGAATATTTTGTTGGTTAGTGATTGTTTAACCAAGTGAGTTTAAAAACCACCTGTATGTGGACGTGGCATCTACTGTCACTGCCACTGGATTCAATATAATGGGTGAGGTGACTTACATGTATCGATTTAAGTGAAATATAGATCTACCTAATGTCTACCGAATAGGGTTGTGTATGAGAGCAACACATAGTGTAGGCAAAATGTTGATATTTCACCAGTTTCACTGGCAACTCATCTGCCTGAAATGACTAGTTTTCAGTGATACTAGTAATATGTCCACTGACTAAACATGAGGAGAAGTTCGGTCACAGAAAATTTCTGCACTGTGATTATAATCGAATTTAAACAACTTCCGAAAGTGTGTGCAAGGTGGGCACTTTTCAAACATGAAACAGTTGTTTATTTTTCACATGAGTTACTATGCCACTCACCTTACGTTTGGCCATTGATAACATAAACTTTCCACATGTGCTTTCTATGCAATTATATATATATATCTATATGAATATACATGAAACAAGAAACATCAACCCGCTTTGATTCAAATGATTAGAATAGTCACTAGTTACGGAGTACGATTTGAATTCATCTCCCTTCAGTTCGAAACATGCAATTGGTTTGGAAACAAAACATTAGTTTTCAACTAAATGGACCGTTGCCAACCTCAATCCTTTTCATCACGCACTCTACGGAGAAAGGTTATAAGTTTGTTGATAGCCTAGAGGCTGGACCTGTATCTGAAAATATGAAGTCGGAATTTGGCTGTTTTCTAAAATGGTGATTCCAGATGAAATACGATGCTTCCGCTCACTGAGAACGCGCTATCAACAAACGATCGACCTACACTGGCTTATCATACTAGTTATCAAGTGTGTGAAGATAATGGTTATTACAAACTTTAAAACGTTGTATGATCTTATATTTAGAACATTAAAGAAATAGTGTGAAAAACTCATTGGCTGCCACAGTTTCGGTTAGCATTGGCATTTGATTTATATTGTTGCACGCATAGCCTTATAAAAAATCAACCAGTTGCAAATGGATGTACTGGTCTTTTTCCGGGCATTAGCAACTGGACTTCGGGAATCACATTTAGTGGGCAATCACATCATTGGAGAAATTTACCAGCTTCTATAGAAAGATATGCAGGACTTATTCCGTGCTAGCTGTAGCAAACATCCAAGGTGTGACTTAATGTCTCGGGTCTATGTAAATACTTCGTTGTTTAGTTTATACCTTGGTGTGCTTATTCAAGCTCATGCGAAACAAATGGATATTTGGACGAGCTACATTCGATTGAATACACTTTCTCCAGTACTGTTCATTGTTATGGGATTTGCATCTTTACCCATTGGAGTGCTCGCCAGATTTGGCGCGATTGTATCTGTTTTCCATATTTGTAAGAGCTCTTGGTTGTTTGGCTACCGATCGAAGCGCCTTCAGTATCACTAACGATTGATTGGGCTTGGACGAGTGGGCGAGTTCACTCTCAGTTTTCATCATAGAAACAAAGTTTGCATCGGAAGTAGTTTTGCTTCTTCCACTGTTTTCTCAACAATAACTGTGTCTTTAGGTTGGGATTTGAGGTCTCGTTAGAATATCTGGATAACTTTAGTGCCTTGCAGAAAAAGTTTACTGGTTATTTTAAGTGAATTTGGTCCTACTTGTGAGTTTTAAGCATGAAGTATAACTTTTATGTATTCTGTTAATTAAGGAATAGGCTTAATTTTCTGTCAAGCAAAGGGGTTTGTGGAGGACGTTGTGGGAATACTGTGCTCACAACGATGTCTGTGCTGGGGAAGTTGGTTGTTGTTAGACACTAAACATGAGGCATGATGAACTACATCACATCAACTGTGCATCTTATCATATACGGCATGCACAGCTCCGCATTGGTTGCTGATCTTATAGAACTAATATCCATGATAAAATGTTGGGTGTAACAATATATGTACATTTTTGATGGTCGCTTCCAGGTTGTGCTCTTCAAAATTCAGATAACTATTAGTGGTTTCTGCACCGGTGTCGTTCTTTTCGTCTTGTACAGTGCTACCCAGTGCGGCTGAGTGGTACAGAGCAATACAACAATATGCAATTTGAATACCCTCATTGACTCAAGTGTTTCTTTTACCGTTTAGCTAAAAGGTAACAACGGTAATAGTAACGGTAGTGAAAATGGATCACCACCTTTCATATCAACCGAATGATCCGTCAGCTATGTGTATCGGGAGGTGTCGAGTGGCCGACCTTCGGTTATAGTTATGCCGATTTCAGTAACCGTCTTTATTCTGATCTGTTTGACTCTGAGATAACCTAAAATTAAACAAGACGGATAGAATTCGCTCGTTTCGGTCAAAGTACTTTAGAAAAAGGCAGCCCGTTCAAAAGTTGCATCTACAGTGGCAGTCAGATGGACAGACAGGTAGACTAAAGACAGCATGCTTCACCAACCGCTCAAAGCCCAGTTTCATTTACACCAAGAACTCCTTGATTTGAGCGTGTATCAATTCGGGTTGTAGGCTAACACACTTTGGGCTGAAGCAGGTGAAACTTTCTTTTGTTCTTCTTGTTTCGTCTGCTATTTTTGTGACTGGCAAGGGATAGAATGCAATCGGAAAGCTTACTTTGTACCGTCTCAGTCTTTATTAAATTTTATTGAGCCACAATATTTATACAGCTTTTTGCCAGAGTAATAGGTATTATTTTGTGTGAGGCTATCAGATGAACAAGTTCGAATTTACACACTTGTATTCGATGTTGACCAGAAAATGAAAGATAAGGTTTTGAGTAAACATTTGTTTTTCTCCCTCAAAACGTTCTTCTTGCTTTGATTTATGAAGTTTCATTTAACAAAGTTACCTGTCATATTGGACACTAACTCTAGAGTTCGGAATTTAATTAGATAAGTAAATAAGAGTTGATCTCAGGTTCCATTTGGAAAACGTGTTCATCTTCTAGCCTTTCTCCCCCCCCCAAAATGTTCATACCACGCAACCGTGCAATCATGTGGCACTTTGCTGGATCATCTCTGTATCTAAAAAGTGAAAGCTGAAGGACTGTTTGACCAACGAACAGCGTGACAACTAATGATGAGTGCAAGTAACACTTACCCAGTTCAGCGTTGCGTTACCTATGAAGGTTCCAACAATAACTTCCGTCAAACCTGAGTAACAACTCCAAAGCTAACAGGTTGCCTTTAAACGCTAGGTAACTTATTCGAAATACATATAAAACTGTTCGTCTGAACAGAACAACAGGAGAAATGAAGTACAAATTAAGTTAGGTTTTAGTCGTAATCCCAGAGAGAAATATTTGAAGTCTGACACAAGGCGCACCGATTCTTTCGTATCAGTTTGCAAGTTTTACGTTGGGTACTTATGAATTGGAAAACAACGTGCTATTCAGTTTTCCATAGGCAGTTATTTGTATGTGACGGAGTCCATCTTAAATAGAGTTACGTCACTGTTTTATCAACGACCCTCATGCCTACCGCTTCAGTAAAAATGGTAAATTTATGTGGTATTGATCTAATGGGAAAGTACAAGGGCAGTGCTAAATTTGAATAGCGGTTTTCGGCCATATTCGTTTCTCATAAGCCATTCCGTTTTCTTGAACGACCTCTAATGAAGCGGGATAAATAAATCACTTTTCGGTTTAAAATGGACGATTAGCGCCAAACTAGTTTCTAAGTAAACCACTTTATGTAATAAACGCACAACTCTAACGCCAGCAACTTGCAGGAATTATGTTAGGCCAGATTAAATTCACTTGTCAAATTAAACTTTCCGACAATGAGAGCTTAATGATTTTCCTGCTCAGCCACACTTCTTTTGCACGTGCTTTTACGTGCATATTTCTTTTTTCTGTGTGTGTGAAGGTAGAGTCGTCTATCGACAAGAATGATAACATTTGTAAGTTCTATTCATTTCACCTGAAAAAGATGGTGGTATTTACTCTGCACTATCGATCATTTATTTGGAAGACAGTTTTCCAGTTCCATTTCGGAATTACAGTTTTTTAATCGTTTGGACAAGCAATGCCAAAATTTGCCGCCGGAATTTATCTCCTCAGCGTTTATTGACTAGCCAGACTCGATGGCTTATTAGATTAATATTTGACGTTTAATTTTAATGGACCATCTTAAGTTGGGAAGATAATCCAATCAAATATTCCGCCAAAAAAGATAACTTTTTATATTAACAGAACAAGTGAAGGTGAATGGGAGTTAGTCGGTGGGAGTACTGATTAGGCGTTATCAGTTGGAATGTGCTAGCACAGTACTTTAGAACAGGACGACTGCCACCCAGGTTTCCAGACATGCCTATAACGTTATTGAAATGCAAACATGTTAGCCTGAGTTCCTTCAGTGATTACTTCTCCAACGAAAGGGCATACGCCAAATAATTTAGCACAGTAGTTAAGCTCAACAGCCCTCACAGCTGTTTACGGTTAATGCATTTTCATAGAATCCCCAGTTTACCTCTTTTCCAAGGGAAGTTTTATTAGAATTCAGCAACAGTGCATATCTTTGCTACGGGTGGTGCTAGAAATCTGAGCAACCTTTCATGAGGCAAACGTGTTGTTTTTCTTCAATGAGGACTGACTACAAAATCTACAAAAATACAACAGCTGCGAAAAATTGTGAGTGATGTTCAGCTTATATCAGCCAAACTTCTCACTACTTACCACTAACACATGATTGTTTTTACATCAGTTCGAATGACGCAATATCATACGATTAGTAGTTAAGACTTACAATTTTAGGATCGCTTGTACTTAACTTATCAAAACGTTGTTTTTTTCGATGATCCGTCAGAATATCTTTATCGGAATTTTGTTCAGACTCATAAGGCATGTTTTAACTAGTTGCTTAGTAGCCTACGCATGCTTTACACTAAATTGCGTTTGAGATAATAAATTGGCTGTTGCCATGTTCAATTTTTTAGCCGATCGGTGGATCAACTGATAACACATTATCAATAAAAACACGATACTTTCAGGAGAAGACCGCCCATTGTAAATTGGAAACCACAATTTTCATGAGGGACTAGTATTTTCGAATGTGTTTAAAGAAGAGAAAATGGGTTGGCTAGAGAAATATTTATATGAACATTGAATGTGATCTGTTAGCTATCAAGCGTAAGTTAACTCAGTTTGAATTACTTAACGACAATGATTTGCAGTGGGCTATTTTAAACATCTACTATATCAACATTCAACTGTGTTGTTAAGACTGAGCCGTAAAACAAATTTATCGGCCAACAATAATGTTTTTAACAAGTTGCTACCGTATAACAGCGTTGAATTGCTCACTGTTCTCAGTGTTTTGTTTCAATCGATGTGCAGTTGATCCGAAAGCTGAATTTCGCTGGAACCTCTTTTGACTAGAACTACTTAGCTTGGAGTGCTGTATTGTCAATTTTATTTTAACAGAATCATCATCATCATTACAAACACAATAGCACATCGGTTATATTCTTTGGTGCTCAACTGCCACATAACTATGACGAACAAAAACGATAGTGTGCACAGGATAGAGAACAGAAAAGGAGGGGGGGATCTAACTACCAAAAATAACTAAGTCTACATTCAAACATTCACCATTAGTCTGTCTACGCCTTACTGACTTGGAATGACACAAGACAGTATCGTATTCTGAATACGATCCAATGAGAGCAATGAAACAGCGTCAAACATTATAGAGTAGGATTGACATTTAGGCTCAGTCAGTAAGAATCGTCGGCCTGTTTAGGACGATTATCACCTTAACAAATTAGCTCTCCTTGATGTTGTCTGCCCTTACTGCGCTTGTCGACAAAGGACCTAAAATATCCGAAATAACAAATGTTATTTCCAAAATTTTTCATAAACTGTTCTTCAGGAAATTTTGTGTGGCTCTAGAGGAAATTGTTGTAACGAACCCGTTTTTGTATTGAATCGGCACAAAACTTCAGAGGTGAAGATGCTGGCCTAGTCTTAGTGCTTCTGATGGTTTTCCTATGACCATCTTCCAGAGATGACTATGTCGGCAGTATATTAAGAAAATGCTTGATAAAGACAGCTGTACGCAGGTTCAGCCTCGGTTCACCAATTCCAATCTCCTCTGCCACTCCACTACCGACTGCACTCGATAAAACTTCAGTCCCTTTGCGTGCTAAATTTTCAATCTCTCGTCTTCGCCTCGTATATCATCTAATGAAGCACTTTCTACGTTTGGAAATACATTTCCTGTCGATGGTTCAAATCTAGTTGAAGACCAGGTTCTCCACAGTTTCTTCTTTCTGAAGGTTACGGAATATGTCAGCTAACGTGTAGGTATATGGCCACTTATGGGAGAAAAGGGGAACAATTGCGTCATGTCTCCAAAGATTGCTTTTTGCTGTGGGTCGGCTTGGGCGGAGCGTTGTGATGCATTCAACCATGAATTCCACAACCGGTCGAGAACATGCATCATAATCAATTGTTCGAAAATTTCTAATCTGTGGATCCGAAACCAATTCGTTTAGAACGTTTCACATCCGTTTCTTAAAAGGGGATCATCAGTTTTGAAGGCTTACTGAGGTGATAACAATCAGGAAATGGTGTTCTCTCCTGTGTGTACAGATAGACCTCTACGTCAAAATGTATTTAGTTTGGTAACGAATTCGTTCATGATATTCTAGCTGTGTTGTGTATGAACTCAGATTGATGTATGCAATCTTACCGATCTGTTTTACAATATCCAGCTTTTATTGGATGCTTTATAACTAATCTCTACTACAGTATATACTTTATAAAATAAATCAGAATGATCTCAAGGGGTACATTGTACAACATAGCGGCCTTGGTTTTTTTTGAAATTTTTACAGCAACCGGTTATTTTCTATTGTTTCGGCCTACTTGCTGTATCACTAATATTTCATGGTTCACCTTTTTATGCTTTGCACTACCAGCCATCTACATGATTGCTAAACTCACCTATTTTTATCAAAACTGTTATAAATAAAATCGTATACCGTAGGTTTATTCTAAGCAGAACGAAAAAAGAACCAAATCGATCAAGTACTCTAGACATATGACTCACTTTCTGTACTTCGCGATTTACATCTGAGAACAACTGTAAGTGACTGATTTGCCAGTTATTTGTGCGGTTTGGCTTTGACTCAGTGGAGTCCGTAGGCAGTGAGTGGTATGTGTTTAATGATCAAAATTCACCGAAAGCAAACGACTGGTTTTATACTCGTTGCTGCTCATCAAGTCTACGTGCCCGATGAATTTGGATTACGCGGCCTGTTACAGACAGGTTGTCGGTCAGTCTTTCAGTCAACCTTTACTTCTAGTAATTATCAAAGTACTATTGTCCTACTTGACAACTTTCCCCTGATTAAGTTGTAGGCCTTGGACTCGCTGGGAAGAAAAATGACTTCTGTAGAGGAGTTTCACGTATCAAAAAGCGACTACGTGCTCGCGCCTTTTGAAGGAAGGCAGTTTTTTCGATATGACTCACCTTGACGTTTATCAGGTTCTTACGAGAATTCCAGGGAGATCTCTGCTTAGGTCATATAGATTCATTGTCACGATTGACTGATATTGGCCCCTTTCTAACCGCAGTTTTTTACTGGGGTTGATTTCTTATTAACTCTTGTTCAAAGCATCTGTTTGTGACTTATCGAGCATTCTAATCCTCTAAACTGTACTCATCGTCAACAGCCTACACATCTGAAAAGTTGCAGATTGCCCAGAAGATATGGAAAGCTTTATACTCACGTTTCTGTGGTACGTCCATAGGTCACCAAGTGAATTTATCCAAGGGAACGTTGTTTTAGCATGTTAAGGTTACGTGCACGCTAAATGCCCTCACCATAGTAATAAACATCCACCCATCCTCTAAACTCTATCATGAGCAGGCAAGCAGTTTACTGTTTACTCTAGCCAAAGGCGAGATCGCGCGAGCGCAGAGCACTAACACTTGACACTTGTCCGGGAACATGTAAATCCAACAGTCAAATGTCTCATCAGGCTTAATGACAAATCCCAGAATATTTGCTAAGGAATGTATGTGTATCTGGGTTATATTTTCAAAGCCATCCTACTTCCGACGCTACTCAGACTCAAACCCATCCCAGACCACTGGTTTTTATTTCAGTTTTATAAACCAAATGGAGATGTCTATTACATGTTGAACAACACAATGTTCACAAGACATTTCAGTTCACCTATTTGATAAAGAAGTGCTAAACTGAAATAGCTCTCTTGTACGTTTTGGTCCGGATAATAGATGGAACTCGGCTGACCATGTTTTTGAGGATATCGTGTTGCGCGATGGTCTAACAATTTGTATGACAGACTCATCATGTCTAACAGCCCAGTAGTAGTAAGTTTTGAATATTTCTAAAGTAGGTTGATGGTGGCTACAGGAGTGCGTTAGTGTCACGTTTATTCTCATGGATAACCCGTTGGTCAGAAATTGACAGTCAAAATGTGATCTTCGATTCCATTAAATACAACGACCGATTATTGATGTAATTAATAGCTCTCCGTCAGTGTTCTCTCATATCATAGTTGGTGGTTTGGATGAGAGTGATGCAAAGGTTGTAAACGATACGGTGATTTCTTTTTTATCGTCCTCTGCTTGCGTTGAAGCCTTAGTTTTCAATGTATGAAAGCTTACTGTCGCTTACAAGTTACACGTTGCGACATTTTTGCATGAAATTCCCAAATTATCAATCTTAAATTAAAGACAAATCACAATTCAAAACTCTTGACGAGTTCTACGATGACATTTGCCCGTAGAATACCGTTTTTACTACAAATTGACCTACGATTTCCCGGAAGATTTTACTGAAGAACTGTACGCCGTTAAAGAATTTCATTAGAAATAGGTGTGGTTTACTCTATACTTAGCCATATGTTATTGTCTGTGCGTTATTCACAGTCTTTAACACATATCGGGCACGTGGAACTCTCCTCATTATGTCGAAAACTACTGTCGGGTTCTTTCATTAGTTCACAGGTAGAGTCAAACTAACCGTGTAACGAATGTCAACCACTTTGTTTAAAATGAAAGTACTTTAACGTCACGGTGACCTTTCGTTGCTCTTGTTGAGTCTCCACTATTTTCCTAGGTCAATTTAAAGTTCATATGTTATGCAGCGCAGGTAAGGGTTTCACCTCTGAATTCATTTTATCCAAAACATGTTTCCTACATGAACTGCATATTCGAACTTTAAACTGCGCAATTCTTAGAAAGTTCGGAGATCCTGCTGAACAATTTTGGACAACGAAGACCACGCTTTTGGTTTCATGGTTTTTACTCTAACACTAAACGTTACGCACTATTACTCACAAATATCACGGAGACTGAAACAGATAAGATTGACCTATTATAAGGGCATGTGTTTACAGTGAGACGTAGGCGGACGATGAACCGTATCTTACTCACTGAAAAAATGTTGGGCAGTATGGCAGCTTGGTTGACAGCCAACGAATTGAGGATGAATAACAGATTTTGGGGATGATCTGCATCGAGTTCGCAAAGATGTGGATTTTAAAATACGGCTTGATTCGGATGGTGCTTATTGGTAAAGTACTACTAAGTTAATATTTTTGAGCTTTCTTCGACTGTACTCTTGACAGACGCACCGATCAGTTCAAATCATCTCTCTCCCTGATCAGTCTGGCGTGTTCTGTTTGTCGCCCATGTCCTACATTTGAAACATGCGTGCCTGTCTACGGTACATTTATCTCGGCTTAATTACTACACGTGCACACTACTTACTAACTGTGATCACTCACAAAATTGACTACTAACATATGTCTTAAATGGTGTTTTGCGCACTGATTTTTGAGCTTCTGTTAATCTTTAGGAATTTGGATTATGAAGTCAAAAGACGCTAATCACGTGGTGTTAATTGGCGGAACATTTTATACTCATCGAATGTACAAGTAACCTTACAAATTTTAACAAGTACAAATAATTAGAAAGATGGACTTAAAAGACGTTACTTCGAAGGATTAAGTTAAATAACGAAATATCCATATTAAACTGTCATGGCTACGTGAATGTGCAAAATTTGGATCATGTTCTATTTACTATGTCAACATGAGTCCAAATCTGATTGCGGGTGTTTTTACTCACAAATCGAATTTCAGTGTGCGGTTGAGTTTGTTATCAAAACAGGACGTGTATATTTTTCGCTTTATATGCACTACCGTCTTCAGATTGTAAGTCTTCAGATTTCACAGGCAGGCATAAAATATGGATATTTTTACCCGTTCAACTTTCAGTATTTATCTCTTCTCAAATGGTAGGAAACATGAAAAGCATTGTTAAAATGCAGATTTCTAACGTTAAACGTTTTGACACTAAAAGTTGCAAATGAAGAACAAACTGAGAGGTATTTTTCAAACGAATTGAGTCAAATGTCGGATAATCTTTAGCTCTGTCGAATATTGAAAAATAATGTTTTTGAAACTTCAATGAAATGGTAAGGTAGGTTTTCAAAAGTTTTGCAAATCACTTTTATATCAACCATTTGGTTGCGGCGACTAAGTGTTCCTTCGTAATAGTTCGCGACATGTGACAGAAAACTGGTCCGTATCCTGTAAACTTGTGGTCTACATGCATATCTGTTTTCTTTTCTTCAGCGTTCAGCAGCTTTATCTTCCAATGACCGCATCACTCTCTTGGTAACAGGACGGTCAAGTCCTGGTACCAGACCCACCCTCCCTGTTTGGTTCTATCTTAATGTATGTCTAATTCTTTCATAGAATCTCAGCACAAGTGGTCATTTATACGCATTCTGCCTTACGCTTCTCCTGTTGATCTTTGTTTAACTTGACTATTGTGCAAACGCAGATATCTTACTGTCGAATGAACGACTGGGTTCAATCAGTTGTTTGTCTCTACTAAAACCAACCCTGGTCGTTCTTCAGCATTTCAATCAGGTTACGGATTGTTATTGTTACTGTCCAACTTGAATTCAATGGATAATTTTGCTTTAATTGGTTGAAGATCAATGTAAAGATCGAAGTGTAGTACTGGTTTGACGTTACCTGAAATAACGCCGTTGATTGATATGGTGCACTAGAGAGAGATAACAAGTGAGTCCAGCAGAATCCAGCATACACTATCCTTCACCCACTGTATAATCAATATACCTCAACTTGTGCGTAAAATTCCGAAAGCACCTGTCTAATATCTTTTGAGGAAACTCAAGAAATTTCCTATTAGTCAGATGGTAAGTGGATAGTCTTATTTCTATTTGTTGTAAAACAGCTGAACTAGTTGGTATTTGTGGATGCTGACCACCCTCCAACTCTTTGGTTGCCTCCTGTCAACAGTTGCAATGACACTGACGTCCATTAACTTTTTCTGCTATCAGCGTTTTTTTAGATCAAACAGCCATTTTAAAATTTTGATAGCCTCATCACTCAACTCAACTTCGATGGGAATTTCATAGCACACAGTGTTACATAACCGTTTAAGCTTTGGAATTACCATAATCTCGGTTATTCAGTAACCTGCGTATAATCGAACAACATGACTACTGCCTTTATCAGTCGCCTCAGAAACAGATCCGACATGAGGTTCGTTGGGTTTCGTATATCGAAACACCATTATAAACGTATTTTTTTGTTGGATTCAGATGTACGAGGTGTTCCAACTAAAATGTTCCATGAAAGCATAGAGTATAAAGTGGTACTACTCAGACAACAGTTAGTTAATGTCAGTGAGTATAGGTCACCAGCCAAGAAAGAAACACAGTACGTACGTGCAGGCACACGCCTCAGTTCGTGGATAGAGACGTTTACCTAGATAGTTAATGCGTTCCTGAATCGGGAATTAAAGCAGTGTTGTTGGCATATCGTTCTGCTTGAAGAGCCCTTTCGAATTTCGACGTCATCCGATCTGACAGTTAGCACGCACTCGATTCATGAGTAACCTGAACTGCTAGTTTGGAGTGCTAATATAATGTTTGCCGTCAAGCAACATACACCGTCTTTCAGCGGCACCACTACGGCATGTTTAAGGTTGGTCCATTTTCGGAGAGCTATCAATACATATATGTTCTACTGTCTTGGAATCAGATTTCGTGACAGGATGTTATTACCAGAGGAGCAACGATGTTACTCAGCTCTGTCATAATACCACATCAGATTGTGAGTCGGTTAAACAAGAACTAGTAGTCACGTGAAAATGGCGCCATTGGCAAGATTCGATTTTGTTTCTTTTTCAGAACAAACCTTTCGAGTACCCTCGTTCACATGTTGTTCACGAAATGTAAACCTTATGAAGAAGTATGGCGATTTTGGTGTTTTCCAGTAATCACTCTCGAAACGATGCTGCACTGTGGATCTGCCCATCCGTCAGTGGACTGCTCACCGGGTACGGGTGATCACGGTGAACGAGGTGCCAATTGATTACTCGAATATTAAAGGCCATATCTCTTTTATGCTGGCTATGCTTGAGGAACCAAGAACAAAGCTCTCCGAAGTGGAACGGCGACTTGAGAGGTGGGAAAATATATGAAAACCTTATCTTAGTGTTCGTAGCCATGTTAAAACCGATCACTTGAAATGAACTGAGCCAACGCAGAAAGAGTGGTGGTATATCCGAAATCATGTTTCTATAAAAATTTCTACGAAACTCGTCCTTTTGATTATAACGATAGCAAAACGTCGATGTTGTGAGCGGTGACCACACGATCAGTTGACTGTTCTGAGATCATCCTGAATGTAACCACAGTTAACCTACACAGATGTGTGCTTATCTTTCGGGCTTTTTTCTCTGGATGTTGAATGAACTTCAAACAATATTCCTCTGTTTGCATGGCAGTCCATTAAAGAATTCCAGTTATGTCAAGGAAAATTTTAGCAATTTTTTCCTATTTGCAAAAGTACTTAAAAGAACACTGCCGGACTCGTTTGTTAGCTAAAATGTCGCTGTTTGCCTGCTTATCGATAATATATGTGTCACATCCATCACAAGGACTGGATCACAAAATTGCACGACTTGTACACTTTGATGACCTATTGTAGCAAACTAAACAGTATCAAAACCACTCCGACGTACTCGCTCATATCAACCACATGAATAGGTATAGGCCTAATGAAATACGATCACATGGAAATCCTGTGTGAAGGCTGAAATCGGATTAGTTTTTTAATTCGGATGAACGGCGCTGGTTATGTTTCACTATCACCGCCTTGTGAGGCAAACTTTTGCATTGGTGGTCATGGCTAGAAACATTAATTACTCTCATATATTGGTTTGGTCATGCTAACAGTAAATGGTTTGCCGCGTTGTGTACCGATCTTCCGGAGAGATCTGCGTCAAACGACGTAGACAAGAAGTATGCCACAACTGACTCATCCTCCGCCGACGTTTTCACCCTAATTCTTTTCGACCCTCTTCTGTAAGTTCCAATCCCAGATGCAAGATCACCATTCTCAGTAGCAATATGTTGCTAGGTTCCTCCCGTTTTCGTTTTCTAGACAAAATGTAATTTTGAGTTGCAGTTCTCACCAGTCTGTTAATTAGAATCAAGATATCAGTGCCTATGAGTTTCATAACACAAGTTTTGAAACTGGTGGACCAAAAGGCCGCAATGTTTCTCATACTTGACACACGTTTCAGAAATTGGCCTGACGTTTGAATAGATGGTATTCTCAGTCTTTACTAAATTTCTGTTGTAAATATACTGTGATTCTTCGGTCACTCTCAAGGTATATATCACTGAATACAGGAGTCAACCTGAGGGTGACATAATTCCTGTTAGCAGTACATTATATGCCGTCTATTCAAAAATTTATATTAGATCACATTCTACATTGCACGCCCTGCTATGTCTGTTCCTCACGCTAGCTTATACATGTGGGGACGGCAGTAGAAACAGTGTTAAACATGTCTGGTTGTAAGAGTTAGCTGAGGTGATGCTGTTAGCCAATACCTTCAGTATTGTTATACTGGCTAGGAATATTAACTATTCTTGCGATAAGAGAAACAATGAAGGAACGGTGCGATATGGCCTCCGAGAAAGAACTTAAAGTTACTAGGCTTCAGACGGGAGGTACTGGCTGGTAGTTTACAAAATTTGTAGGAAACGATATCAGAAATAGTTCAAAACGCGATCTAGTTACAGACTAGAAGATGACGCTTACCGGAAATTTCAGTGAAATTAGGGTCACCTCCGTAATAGAGTATGCCAAAACATTGCTTCACCCTAACTGACTTTTGCATAGTAGAAGACAACTTATCAGTGAAGCCATCGAAGGAGAGAGGTGGTGTACTTATATGAGTTAAGTTAAAAAGCATCGCCAGTTGATCCGAACACTTTGGGCTGTAGTTCGGTCGGATGCCTACTCCCATTTCATCACATGCACGCCCTTCCGTGCTTATACACTATTTGATCTGCAGACAGTTGTCGGACTCTTTTCCTGTCAAACTAGCCTTCTTCTTATTTTTTTCTAGGCAAAATGAAAGAGGGCTGTCTGCAGTGTTTACAGAATCCAAACAGTGGTGTCCTTCCTGACAAACCTTGAATATATTGAATGTTTCCGCGAAACATATTTTGCTGGATTATATACCCAGTTCTACTGAGTCCTTCAGGGTGTGTTTGGAAATCGTATGGTGTTGCTTCAAAACTGTGACACTATTATTGTTCTCAGAATATATAGTAAAGGTTTGAAGGTCACTGAGCCGTTTTTGTATACTACAATGGTTGTATTAAGAATATTAGGGAAGGGAGAACTAAATTCGGAGTTCCTATTTATTGTGTTAGGATGGTGTTCCACAACGTTAGGCACCAGCGTTGGTGAAATTTGTCTCGCCTGATATTACGAGTCGCATTTATAAGGGAACAAAGAAAGTTTACGGCTGAGAACCACGGCTGCCTAGAACTGTGAGTACAGAGCCTCTTGAAGCCTTTAATGATTGAAGTGTGTGCTTAGTAGAAGAGATCTTTTCACGTGTACGTGTAATCATGCACAGCGTTAAGCAAGTGACTGTCGGCCGTGAGAATCAATCATGGTGACTCTGCTAAACCTCAGAACGCTAACTCGTCGTTTTCTGAGCTCCCAATCCATTGAACTGAAACATTAAATGACCACTAAATGATCTGACCGTATGAATTAAATGTAGCCACTAACACGTCTTGGACTGTAGATAGTCTTTGTCTGCTATACCCCCAAGGCCCTGATCCGAAACATTATGGCATGTAGTGTTAATCAGGCTAATTGGTGTGTATTTTGACTGTTTTGTCCAAATTAACTATGAATTAGCGACAATTAACGACGAGTAGAGAGGGGGTTCAGAAAATGCCGGTCTACTGTCAGCTGTAATGCGGTTCGGTTGTATTCAAATAACAGACGAATTCAGATTGATAGTTTAAGTTTGTGAGTTAAACTCCATTCTATCTCAAGTTTTACACATTAAACTAGGAGATTTTGTTCCACTCACGGCTACATACCAAGAAAGATTCAGTCTTGAACACTGATATGCTACTGTCGCTGTTGGTAACGGTGTGTGGCGCACTCGATGCAAAAATATTGAGGATCACATTTGCGTTTCCAAAATGTGAATTTAGAAAGTAACCGTTTTGTTTACACCTTTTTTCGTATCGAATCAGTTACGGTTTTTAAAGAACACGCCGTCTTTAACAATTGTTGAGCTAAAAGCAGGTGAATGGATTTCTAATTCTGATGTTTCTATTTCAAGTTATCATAGCAACTGAGCAGAATAACAAAAAATTTAACAACGCTATCAAACAAACATCTTTAGTTGTCGAACTAAGAAGTTGTCTAGTTTGTGAAGTGGTAGAGTGCTCGAATCTGCAAGGAAATTGAATGGATCACTGTCAGTCACTGCTCTTGACTGTTTTTGGGTAGGTTTTCTTTTCTCTTAATGATGTTTATTGTGAGTTTAGTGATCAGGCGGTTAACGCGATGAGCATGCAATAACAATGACCATGATATAAATTTCGTTCAGTACTACTGAACACGTTGATTGTGAAAACTTATAAGATTGGAACTGCAGTCTAGTACTGGAACTTGTCGGAATGTGAACTGAATACGGAAGACACAATCATAGATGAGTGGCATTCTAGTTGTAACAATTTATCTCACCACACTTCCACTCATTTGTTAGAGTAATTCTTTTTGAGATACTATGCGAAAGAATTTTTGAACTTATAAAATCTGGTGTTCTCCTTAATAGATAAAAAGTTATTATACCGCACGGTCTTGCACTGGATTTTACTCATCAAATCGGTAGCCAAATGTTATTCGTACTGTTTATAATACAGCGTCAGATCATCCTCGGTTAAGTTCAGCTGTGTGTGTATACATGTGCAACTGAAACTATCGTTCTCCCTCAGCATACACAGACTGACCATGACCGAATCTCCTTGTTGGCACAGAGTTAATGGGTCTAATCTAATGAACCCATCTCGGGGGTGTGAACCAGACCACTGGACTTATCTCACTTTGGAGAATTTGGGCCTATCCGTATTTGCGTGTGATCAAATAGGTATATGATTACGCAAAATAAGTTTTAAAAAGTGCCACTTAATAACTTGTTCAAACTATGTTTCGATAAAATTTTAGGTTTAAGTCGTTTGTAGCTCCTATCTTCAAGACTTAAAAACATCATTACTTTGACATGATGACACGATTTGGTGAATGGCGCGAAAAACTTCCTTTTAGTCGAAGGAGTTGTTTTGAGTTAAATTATCGAAACAGGTAGCAATTTCAACCGAATCCAAATTTCTGGATTCTCTGGTTTGGCTCACATATACTTTCTAATATGCAAACGTTTTGACAGTAACAGTTAATTTTTCTTAGATAGATGAACTAAACGAGATTAGTCCACGCCATTATATCAAGATCTTTTTGAATCAGAGGGCATAATTTCATTTATTTTCTATCTTCTAAAGTACAATATATTTGACAGCTGAAACGAGAATCACCAGCGCCATTCTAGCCTACTCAGTGCACGCATGATAGCTGACAGTGTCTAGTGTGTCTGATTCCTTTTTTATCTCATTCGGAGTATGCACATAATTTTTCGCACAGTTCTTCATTGTGTACGTTGAAAAAGACTGTGGTTGCTCTCTTATTTTGCTATTGCGATCTTTGGTTTGCTTCATTGGGTCTCACTGATAACCATCTTGATGACAATTGTTTTGATATTGGCTAAGAGGGTGGGTGAGATTTTTCGTGAGGTATACAACATGGAATAAAGGGTAATGCAGAGACTATTGCATGCCGTACCTGACTTGTGTTCTCCTTGAAGAAGTAAACTGCAGTGAGATTTTTCTCCAATTTGCTGGCATCTACTGGCGATACAACCGGACGGAAACGGAGACAGGAACAAGTATACACCAAGTACTGTTATTTTCGAAGAGGAACGATCAAACTGAATTTATCGCGCTGTTTTTTAAGAATGGCAAGATCGTCATCAAAGTAACCGGGCTCCTTAGTTTCATTCCTAGATGAACAGGGTTGTTTTGTTCTGTTCACCACCTAAGGTTTGATTTACAAGTTTGTTGAAGTCGGAGATGTGTGTGTGTGTGTGACGAAAACACATTGATGGTCTTAAGAGATAGACTGATGATAAACAAATGTTGGAAATTTGTAAAATATTTTGGAAAACTGAACAGAATGTAAGTCCAACAGCACGCTTATGTGCTACATCGTGTTACTAAGTACATAAATTATTAAGAGAACAAGGCTCTTGATAATACACTGTACTACGATTTTTGAAAACGTTAATAGACGCTCTAGATTGCAAGCTGAAATTTCGTTAATGGTATGATGAACATTTTAATGTTCTTCAGTTATTTTATCCGCCTACGTGTCTCCGCTGCATTAAAACGAAGGACTAATTTAAGGTATTCTTTTTA
The DNA here is from genome assembly GCA_008508345.1 of Paragonimus westermani. Lineage (NCBI taxonomy): Eukaryota > Metazoa > Platyhelminthes > Trematoda > Plagiorchiida > Troglotrematidae > Paragonimus > Paragonimus westermani. The sequence continues at coordinate 58,980 of QNGE01000264.1, forward strand.
GATTCATAAGTTCACCTCGACGCGAATAGTGGCATACTAAATGATAAGGTCCATTTTTTGAGAATGCAGACCATGGCACACTGAACGCTAAAAAACTAAAAGCTAACTCTCAAGTTTTCATTGATTACGAGACCAAACCGATGGATTGCTGTCCGTGCATCAGAGCAAATGCACTCAGATCGATGTCAAAAATTTCTGGGGTTGCTGCAATGCTGGTTCAGACGTCAGACGTACTGTCTTGGTATTTTATGCGTTTTTACCAGCAGTTGTGTCGATTACACTAACTCGAATTGCTTGCTGACTTGCGTGATTTCTTTGGTCAGATCAACTTGTCATTTCTCACTCAGTTGTTGATTTACAATCCTTATTTTTGGATGGGTCAAACACATTTGAGAAAAGTCCCAGTAGTTTGTGAAACTTCTTTGCTTCACTGAACAATAAACTAATCCGTTCAACTTGACTGTAGAATTTTCAACACTACTGAGTTCGCTGACTACATGTCATTCAAGTGACATACCGAAATCTTCTTGTTTAAATTTACCACGTATTGATTCGAGGTATTTCATCTTCTACATCAATATTTAAATTTTCCGAGGTATTCCCATTTGTTTTCCATTTCAAGACGATTAAATTCATGTGATGTGATGAATTTTCAGTGCTTGAAGCAGGTTGCTGCATCGCGTTATTTTGTACTTATTTTTAAATTCACTCTTCAATGTGATTAAGTGAATCGTCGATTCAGACACGTAATTTAAATTAACGTATCTGCTTTTTTGTAAAGTTGACTTAAGCCGTTTGTTATTGCGTGCTCGCTTACAAACTACATGGTATTTAAGTGCAATTTTCCATAGTAATAATAATTATATTCTTACAATATATATGTCATAAGGGAAAATATATGCTGTGAAGCTCATCTCGATTAGTTTCATTCGTATAAACCAATGGGATTGAACCAGTTACAACTTGCTCATAGAAAGCCCCGATAATAATTTAGTAGGAAATAAGTTTACGTTCAAATAACACAAGTGTGTTCAAAAATATTGTAATATTGCATATAATGAAGGGCAGAAAATCAATTTTTAGCTTGTTTTATTTAATGAGTACTTCCAATCTCCCTGAATGTATGGTTACTAGTGCTTTATCCTATTGGTAACTGAATAGAATTTTCCACAAATTTTATGCTAACGGCATGCTCAAAAAAGTAGCTACTCAATCAGTCCTGTTGGTTGAGCGTCCTTCACAAATCACATCGACTACTCAGTTCTACTCCTTCATTAAGACTTGAAAGTAAGAACAAATTGCTGCAACTTCATTGGACGGTTTGTTCACAAAGTTATGGACTGACGGTATTTGCAAACGTTTGACCGGTCTAAAATTAGTCACACCGAGCTACTTGCGATTTGTGAAATCATGGTCACGAAAATCGTTCCAACACCTACACAATAAAAAATGAAATAACTTTAGAGCACACAGTCCGTCAGTTATGTTTTTCTTATTAATGCTCATCTATCGACGGGTTAATAATGCCTGGTAAGAATTTCCAACTTCAAAGGTGAATGCAAAAGATACGACGAGCTATCAGTTCGCATCTAGAACTCCTGAGCTATTCAGCACAATGATGGCCTTGAGAAATTGATTACTGTATCTTTGGCGCGTCAGAATCCTTTGATCGCATTATTCAATTATAGTTTTCACAAAGTTTGTTTATGGAGTTCAACTATAGCGGTTGAACTAATGCTGTCTACATAGGATTGTCTGGCAAGAAAATTCGTTACTGATAGGTAGCAAGGAATGCCAATTGATGCAGTCTGAATGGCGCTCACAGCTAGTCGAGCTTTTCTATTCTCACAGACTTTTCAGGCAGCTCTTTTCGGACGGCAAATGATGTTCAACTTGTAACGAACTATTTTTTCTAGTTTTCCCAAGGATTGTGACAGAAGTGGTTAGGTTAATATGATAAGAAAAATTCACAACTATGGGCACTTTGATAATTTCTTTAGACTGTCAAGCAACTACCTTATCAGACTTAAGTTTAACTTTGGCCTTATTCTGCAAAGGTTGATTTCACTTCTGTTGTCCAAGCAGCTTTCCACTGAAACACAGAGTATTTTGAGACTGTCGATGTTGCTCTGATCTAACGTCACAGAAACCAGATTCATAAGATAAAAGAAACGATTTTTGTTTGTTCGTCTAAATTTCTGTCTTGATCATGGAAAAGTCAGTTGGAGTTTTGAAGAATGCAAAGAAATAATGAATGAGAATCAAAAAAGAAAATTTGACTCAATCTACCGATGTTCACTTGTTTCAGCAACGAAAAATGAAGCACACTGGAACAACAATGATCTGTCAGATGTATATCTTCGGTCACTAGTTGAGTGAGCCAGAATAGTTATTAAGAAGCTTGTAGTACAGGTTGGATTTCGCAGACAGTTAGGGTCTTAAAACTTTCAACCGATTCAACCGTGACCACATTTATGCACCTTTTCAAAGTGTGAACAAACCCTAATGGTGAACGCGTTCTGTCGAACTAGTAACCCACACGTTCCACACTTCACTTCCAATGAATAAACGCTTAATCAATCCTTATTGTTTAGCGGAAAATGTTCTCCTCGAAGCGTATGTGACCCAATAAGTTGAGAGTTGTTCTAATTTTGCTAGTCTCATTGAACCGGGACCCTTTCCGAATCCCATAACTTTTGTTACGGATCGCCTGTGAACAGTTTCACTGAGTATCAAATATATATGCGCGTTCCCACAAGTGGGCTGATTGTGGAAGCAAGCATGATGGCATTCACTTAAAGTTGAGACTTACAGAGATGTTTTTTAAGCGCCGTAATCCCGTTTGTATCTTAGATTCAGTGATGCTCGAGGCAGACTTTCATTTATTTTTTCAGGTCTTGTTTGCCAGCAAATACGGATGGTCTATGGTCTTTAAAGTGACACTCGGCAAAATTGTTGTGATGAACTTGCATACCTTTGCATGCGTTTTCCTCTGAACGGCAAATTGTTTCTTCCGAGGATTTGATTTCAACAATTAGAATCATCTCATAGGATTTTCACACTCCCAGTAATTTCACAGTTCGCCAGAATCTTGCGTGTTGGTGTGCAGCACCCTTAGTGACCTGAATATGCTATGTAGTTCAGTTTGGGGGAAAATGTTCTTAAATGGGACCTTATAGAACACTGCAGTTGAAGAGGTACCGATCTAGTAACTATCCTATCACTTTGACGTCGAAAGTATGCTCACTTCAGTAAACACTTATCAAAGGGTATAAGCTCTTTTCGGAGTACTAATCGTAGAGAAGTAGGCCGGAGTGATCAACTCCAATGTAAGCGTTAAATTGATCAGTTCTACGTCGGCAGGCTACATCCGAAAAAAACGTGGGTGATTAGCGGATTTGTGTCAGAAACAATAATACGCTTTAGCAGAAATGAATGTCTGCCACCTTACTCTAAACTGAATCAACTGCTGAACTGTTCATTAGCTTCACTATCACCGAGAAGAATGCTATAGTCACCATTCCGCGAGGGCTCTTTTGCGTCCATCTTTGAAAACAGGTACGATCGTATACTCTATCCGGACTCCCGTTAGCCGGCAATTTGATAAGATGATACTGAAATTTTGAATGCAACATTCCTGAGGAAGGCCACGCGAGATGATTGAAACACAGAGTATTAAAACTTGCTTATAACGTTGTGTTATTTTCAATCCATTTATCTAAAATTAAAATGTTTTAGTGTTTCTGCTGACTTAGTAGCTCATCTATTCAGGATTGTCTGACATATCAACTCTGGAGTCGGTGAGTTCCGAGCTAGTCACCCCTCAACTTGATTCTGACTATTGACAATAAAACCTGAGTTAATTCAGGAAAGTTGTGTACACTGTGAAGAAAAGTCGTTCTTGGTGTACAGTTGCACACTCAAAGTGTCAAACGACTCTACAGCTATATTGGTGAATTGGCCAAAATATTCGAGTCGTGAGACGTCAGTTTTGTTACTAGGGTGTGTTGCAATTTATTGACAGAAAAACTAAGCTTCACCTTAACTTCCCAAGCAAAACTGATTTTGTTCCACAGTAATCACGTTAAGACTGCTCCACATGACGTACAGAACATACGTAAGGTCAATTCGTTTTAGCTGGTACCTGTTCCATGCTGAACGTTTTATTATATTTAAACGTTTGTTTCTGTCGTCAGACCTCAGGTCTCAATAGAGCAGAGACATTTTGAGGGACCGTAGAAGTTAGAGGCACCAGTCATTTGTCTAATAATTATCTATCAGTTGTTATGGAGCTAAGTCATTCAACCGTGCTCGGTTGTTCGTATATGTCCGCGATTCACTTCGAGATAATAGTTTGGATTGAAATTTGGGAATTTGACGTCTATTTCCGTGAAATTTACTGAAGTCGGTAGGTCCACGGTTATTCTGACGAAACAGCTGTATGACTTTTAGGTTGTCGAAATTGTCGGCTTAATTGACAGGCATGAAATCAAGACTAGGTAGACTGTGGCCTACTTCCCATTTGGTACAACCCTAGGTATGCTGAACCAGCTCAGCTTCCACCAAGAAGTCTAAGAATTTCCCAGCAGAGGAAGATATTCCAGCGTGAACTGAATGGCTTGCGAAAACTGGCTGCGGGTATTGAAAGTCTTCTGTCATTAACGTGACTTTCACAAGGATGATCATCCTGACAGAAGATTACGCAAGGCTGTGTCGCCCTCGCTAGGCGCAAAGGCTCATTCTAATTCATATCAGTTCGATGTCATAGGTTTTGCATGAAGTTGACTACCAGTCAAACTGATTCAAAAAAAATCTAGGGGCATCTTATTGCAAATAATTATAACACTGGATGCCAGCTCAATTTGAGACTATTCTGCCTTTGCCGATTTTCCTAGTGTTACAAAAAATTGTCGTGCCAGAGATGAAAGTTTTCTAGACCCCGGATCTCTATCTCACGTCAGCTATCTGTATTACCAAATATAAATGGGCTTTGCAGTGATCAGTGATTTAGAAACTCTCCCAGTTTGTTGGAGAATGACATTATGATTGTAGAAACTATATCAGGATGAAGTTTAACTACCTGCAGCGGGTGTAGCAAATGAAGCAGCTGATGAGGTTGGCTTACAACAGGTGGATTTGTGCTAAATTTGAGCTTGCTTTGAGGCGCCATTTTCAACCGTAGTGATGATGAGTCGTTTGTTTGCACTTATCATTTGAATTGTTCACATACTTAAGGGTCAGTTGGAACTATCTGCGAAAAAGCTCAATTGGATTGTGCGAAGGTCGACAGTTGTTTTCACTCAGATTATCAAAGTTTTATTCTGTGAGGATGTTAGTTGATCAGCATTGGCAATCATGAGGGCATACTGGGTCAAGCAATATACAATTCATTATAGCTTGGACTTTCTCATCTTACGATTCCTAGTCAATATGTACCTGCATAATTTGGACCAAAAACATATGCACATTCACTTTCAAACCTGCTCTCCTCACTATTCTGGGAACGCCAATGTAACTCTTCTCGTATGCGTTGTCACCCTGAGGACCTTAACGACAGACTGCGCATGACTGTCAGAAAACTGAAGAACACAAATAGCATTGATTCTAAGGAGAAAGGTCTGCAAGCGATTTCACCTTTTGACCTTTTTCATGTCGTTCATCGCATTTGGATACGACCAAACAGGCCTGTCGCAAGTAACCAATAGTGACGGGTCTAAAGGACGACCACCAGCCGCCAGCCTTCGAGAAGATGAATTATCAGCCTGGAAAGCCGATAAGGTTGGTTTATTGCTCAGTGAATTGAAGGTAGCTGAGAGGAATATTGGGATTAATCTATGAAACCCTTCTAACACAATCACCCACTCACAATCTACTACGACTAACCATGCTTGAGATATAAAATGATCTCCTCAGACATAGGTTTTAACTGAGCAGGCGCAGACGAAACTTATTCAAAGGCAGGTGATATCCAACATGAAACTCACTGCCTATTTCCTACCTGTTGAATAACTACAACAGGTTCAACTGGCGCTGAAGTTTATTTGGCTGACTTCCTACTGAACTCCCACAAGTGAGTAGAGACGTCTGTCTATCTATCTACTAGTTACTTGTGTTTGCTTGTTTTTTTCGACTTCCTGTCTGTCGACTGTATCGAGATGATACTTCAACTTGTTTGTCTGCTTGGTGTTGGCGTGCCTAGCCTCGGAGAGGTTATTTTTCAAATTCATTAACCGTTCAACAAATTCCGTTCAACGATTAGCATAAAAACGTTTGATCTTTCATCCTCGTCTATGAACCAGTCAATATATGGGTCCGCACGACTTCGTAGCAGTCTGGAGTGTCGCAGTATTAATTACAACATATTTATAGAATGGCCAGACAACACCAATAGCGTTTTGAATACATTTTTGCACGTTGTCACAATTCATAAACGTGTAATTAAAATTAATGTACTATCCTAATTTATCTACTGTGAATGATAACAGCAGCGTCACTAGCAATTCAGACTAAGCTAAGCACTTAAAGGTTTTATTTAAAACTTGTTTCCTATCTTATGCTATTCATACATTTACGACTGATTGGAATATGCGCGAAATACATTCATTTCATAAGTAATGTATTCTGACGGTTATAGTGAGATATTCTAAATGGGATCGATGTTCTAACTTGCGATGTGAAATAAGTTCGATTGGGAAAAGGTTAATAACTTTGCGGAAAAAAGCAGCTAGAAATAACTGTTATCATTTTCAGCGATTAAATTTAAATTGAATTGAATGTAGTTGAACGACTGCAGACTAGCCTTAGACAATTGTTTGACTCTACGAACATTGCAGTCTTGTCAAATTGTTGCCATGTTGGTACCTGTGTGGCTGGTGTTCTCTGTCAGCCGTCTGATTTAATCCTGACACCAGATGTCGTTTTCAGGTATCCTGCCAATAAATGCGAGTTTTTGTTCTCTCAAGACTCTGGTGCGCACTTAAAAATGAGGCCGATTGCCGGAATGTGTCTGGTAGCAGCTCAATAGTTGTGCGAGCTGCTTTACCCCCATTTTGTCGGTTCAATGTCAGTAACTTTTTAACATTAGTTCACAGCGGATCAAAAACCAAAGGTCCTATGAGATCAGGTTGACCACGTATACTTAAGCTATTAAACCTAATCTCAGGTGGATACATCAGGAAAATAAAATACAATCTTATAATTGACCTCTCATGAACTGACACCCTCTAGGGAGGGAAGTTTCCCCACAGGACCGGCATGACTTCCGTTGCGTCCTCATTATAATGCGAGATCACTCAGATCAACGGCTCAGAACGAGCATTTTGGTTTCATATGATAAACTCAGATTTCAATCTTCTGATCTTCAGGGTTTTCAGAATTCAGCCTGTTGGCGCCTACGCTTACACCCAGGAAATACTAATTGCCTCTATGAACAACACTCTCGGCGTCCTCATTAAAATGTTTATCACGCCAAAGCCTAATCGAGGATAAGTCAGGAGTTTATTTTGTGGATCTCAGATCAGTGCGAAATTTAATCACTTGCTCTATGGATGGTGCTACGTAACAGGCTGTAGGCTACAGGGTTCCGTTCCTAATTCGCCGTTGTTTCCAGTGCTGGTCACTGAACCACCAATGCCGGTCAGCTCTTCTCGGTTCTGTTCTACTCTGATTGCCCGAAATTTTAAGGAATTTTGCTGAAATTGAAAGGTCTGAAGTGGTTCACTTAATCTGTTACGTTGGGTAACAACGTACCAGTTCCCGTGCAATTATTCTGTCTGTAAAGTGCTACGCACTATTCATTCGTTACACGTTGGCTGCTAGGAAGCAATAAACTAGCTACCGTCAACTTCGGGCGAGACAAAAAACCGATCATTTCAGAAGGTCTCATTCTATGTTCCAAATGTATCCTGGTCATAAAGAAAGCTGCTCTGATCTTTCGGATGCTAACAAAGTTGCTTTGAACCTTTCAGTCAATGCGGCTTAGTGTTAAGCCGTCACCTCGTGTATAATATTCAAACTTGTCTATCATTAGTTTCAAGAGATATTCATCTGCTTATAAGAGTACGGTATAGGGAAACAATACGCTTCTTATAGCTCCGGTGATTCGCTTACCCAGACAAACTAGATGAAATCTTCTTGTGCTGTCAAAATATCAAAGGCGATCCTACGTCAGCACAAATGACGTTATAACTTTTTGCTTCCTGTGATACATGTTTCTAAGCTTAGTGGGATTCTTTGTTTCAGATGTAACTCGTTGAAGCCGAAACATCAGATATGACTTGTTAAATGATGATGCACGTTTTTCAATGATGGGGTATATATATATAGTCTGAAATACAGCCTTAATCTGTCATGGCCATGCTATCAATAAACCCCTTCAAGGGAAGGCATGGTGCGAGATATCCTTCCGAGTCTCCAACCATGGTCGGAACAACCATGAAGTAAATTGAGGCGCCCAGTGCCAACGTTTACCTCACACAGCAGACCAGAAGTGCCCGCAACGAGTCAGCGGTTAAATACTTACCCATACTTTTCTTGAACAGACAGCAAGTGAACCGGAATAAAGTGAACAATTTTTTTTCTGAAAACAAGATAAATATAGTTAACTTGCCTGGCATCAGGAACGCTTGTTGTTTTTTAACCGTGCTTCGAGGTTTCCGTATCCTACAGACACAGTCGCTGCTTTGATTATTTGCTAGTACCACGAACCTGGAATCTGTGGTAGCAAATCACTGGTGTCATGCTTGAGGTCATCACGGTGTTTCCTGCCAACTTGCTTAGGTCATTTATGAAGGCAGACAACCAAACATGTCTTCGATATTCTATCTTTGGGTTGTTAAGGTTTTATGAGGAATAACTAAATCCAGATTGAGTAGGGGATTTTGGCTTTCATAAAGATTGAGCGTCACTCATAACTGATTGCAACTGTCGCATTTTCATAGTCTTTCCAGCCGACCTCTTTCGAAAAGAAGTACTAGAATCAAGTCTGGCTCTCATTATGGCTCGTCAGTAGTGCACATCTTTGCCAAAGTCGGACTAGGACTCCTGCTACGCGTTCTTGGGGCAACCCTGTTGGCCATTGCACCACTGACCTCACATTGAGCACGACCGAATTATGGTTACTGAATGCTCAACCACTTTCGATTGGACATATGATAGAGAATCTAAGTTACTCTTCAGTCAACTGGTAATGGCTCGGCTAATCCTTCAAGTCACTCCCGTCCAATGGCTTAATGGTAAAGTTTGACCATAGATTTGGCCAGCTTGGGACTGGGATGGGCGCAACACCGAACAAACCAGTTACAATGACGAAATATCTTTTAAAAAAATGGTCGGCTGAAATGCCTATAAGAATGCCTAGTTATCACCTAACATAATCCAAACCAAAATACCACTCAAATTGTGGTTTCGTGATTTCAATCCAAAAGGAATTCGTAGTCCTAGAAACGTCCATTAGAATTAACGGAACATATACATGGTTTCCTTTCAAGACGATCTGGTAGGTTGAGAATGGTTCACACGCGAATGTGGCTGTGTTTCCATAGGATAATTCAGTTGCTCCTTCCGTGAGTTCACTTGCGCGGCGGTCAATATGGTTCCTCATGAGGGCGTTGCCTCAGTTCAAATCTCGGTGGTGACTAGAATAATCATTGCTGGAAAACTCTGACAAGCGTAAAAGTTGGGATTACTGTTTCCTTCCGCAAGAGTCTGATTAAAAATGAGAATGAAAATGCAGTAGCTACAGTCAGTCATGAAGATGTTTCATTATACATATATAAGCCAAAGTTCTGTAAAGTGAGGCCAAACTGCCCCAGTCCGATAGCTCCGGCAATGCACTGTCCTCGCTCGGATGATCTTTCGTCCCCTTATCCGGCAAGCTAGACAGTGCTCTCAGGTTTTTAAGGAACATACACAAAAGTTTAGGTTAATAGGAAAAACGTATGGTTAAAAATCTAGTTAAAACGGTATCTACATTTGGATTTTAAAATAGGAGAATGAAGCCTATTTTAATTTGACTGTCGCCCAAAGCTGACAACATCGCATAGTGGTTAATAAAGTACGTCAGAAGACAATCAAAGGAAATTTCATCATTAATGAACTATGTATTCTGTTCATCAAATTCCTCCAAGTCCTCCGATTTTATAGCAGATACGAGCTGTCTGTTCGGATCTCGCCTGGATGTACTTGATCCATCAAATTTCTCATATGGGCAGGTTACACTGGTCAAGCAACGAAGCCTTCTAGGTTTGTCCGGAAACATTATCAACTTTGGTTGAGGCGCAGGGAAACTGTCGGTCACGAACATCATCCCTACCCCTTCGATCGAAAGTGGGCATCAAATAAACACTGATAAAGTTTTGAAGTGATCTAGAGCAGCACCTGACACATCTAAGGTTCCCCAGTAGGAACACTGTGCTTTCCCTAGACTGTCAAAACAAGGCTGCCTGACCCAGCATTGTGCCATCGAGATCGGTTTCTTCAGGTGTTCTGCTCACCACTGCCTCAAATCGACCAGATCGATAGTCGATTTGCACATGTTAGCCAATTGGTACACTGGACCAATCAAGTAATTACTGACCGATGGACCAGTAGCTTAGTTCCACCGTGGTACGTTCCATCAACAACTCGATCTGACTTCATCCTTTTTATAAAATTGGATCGGCCTGGAAAGAGACGTTCGAGATCATATGTCTTCATTCTGATTAGATTGATAGGCAAATGTGTCAGCTTCTTTACCTACATGAAAAATCCCACCAGAGACGACCCTAGCAATCTCACGGGTGTTCTCTGTAGAAGGGGAGTTAATTTTTAACTTGGACCTCGGAATTGACTCGTTCGACATTGTGATAAACTGTGCCGAAAAAAAATTAAAGGTCACCGGTTGATAAGTTTATGCAAGCGAACCATTCGTTTTCATTTGACATTTCTTAGAACGTGCTGTTTTTTGCTGCAATAAATAGAAAACTAGTTCTGTTGTTTGGAACAACAATGTGTCCTCTGATTTTATACTGACACCGAACGAAAAATGATCGTCAACAATATCCACGACTCTTCGGAACCTACGTTGTTCAAAATTGAAATGATTTTTAGCACTAACAGTGAAACAATTGTGGAACATTGGAAAGTATTTTGCACATGAGGAGTGGGGTTCGAATAGGCTAGTTTTATTTGTCTAATCGGGGTTTGCACACATGTTCGTTTTATCTTGCGACATCGCTATAATTAGAATTGTAGCATAATTGGGTAGTAAACACTAGATATGGACCCCGGAATTGTTCCAAATCGTCTCCACGTCTGGGAGAAAACATTGACTGGAAATAAATAGAGTATCAAGACGGACTGAAACAATTACTACAGATATCTGTATCTCACAAAATCATAAGACACTTCAAGCGAACATCAGAAAGAATGCTGTCAAAGTTGGATATGATATTCTCGCTGTCTGTTAAGTCATATGGATTCAAGTGTTATTTCCGTGAAGTCTTCCAGTGATTTTCAGTCGAAACATAATGGTTCGTGGATATTTCTCTCGTAGCGAATGCATCAGGGCGCTTATTAATTTCAAGAAATCCAGAAAGTGAATTCATAAAATTATTCAACTGAACGTAAAATATTAGTTTTTTTACGACAAGTTTGTTTGCCCGAGAAATTCATTTGGTAGAGTAAATTAGTCCGGATGGATATGACAGAGAAGATATGCTACGTTCCTAACTTCCGAGTTATCCAGAGATTTTCCTATTTCCGTTGACAAAAATAGTGATTTGAATTTTTAATCCAACCTAGACTACTAAACTGCTAGTAGATTACTAGACTACTTATTCTGTTTTACATGTATATGTATATGTTGTGATGGTCACTGCGACAGGTCCTTTGCTTCGCGTGGTGACTGCGCACATTTACAAAGACCAGACTGGTACACACAATGCAAAAGCTAAGAAACACAAATTGTTTCAAAATCTTCTACTACAATGAGTTCCGGTTTTTATTTATATAAACGTTGAGTAGGCTATCCGTATTGTGAAATGTCAGAATTAGCGCGTAGAATTTTAAAAACTGGTAATGGAAAATTCGTTATGTTCACCCCATGTTTTCTATCACAATGTTATATTGTTAAATAATGTGATCGTATTTAACAGTCGAATGACATTTGTACTATCCTATATAACACGTCTAGGATGCGAATCTCAGTGAAACTTACGTTGCACCCAACGGATATGATTGCATAATGGGTTGCTTGTAACAAGCGGTAAAGGTTCTACACAATGGGTACACTTGCAATGGGTGAATTCCACATTTACTGATTTGGTATTGTTTCGGTCAGAGGCATTTGAACAAACTGAACTTCCGGAAGTTGCTACATCGGGTCAACAATAATACAAATCAAATATTAAGATAATTTTCCAAAATAGTGTCAGATTACTTCAATAGAATCTGCTTAGATGTGACAGGTGGCGAGTGCTCACTTCATGTACGTGTAGATGTGTAGACTGTAAAAGAGTAAGTTGTAGATTTGGTGCAGTTCGTGGTTTTGTTTGAATTCATAATATAAAATGACTTAATTCGGTGTTATAATTTACGGAGTAGCATCTATTAACAGTTGTCGAGTATATTTTTAGTGGTCACTTTACGAAAGAAACAGATAGAAACTCAGGTTAAGGTTAAAGGGACACCTTTCGGGAAACCGTAATCAGTGAACGACTGACCAGTCATTATGGAGGATAAGAATTTCTCATGAGAATCATTCAGAAACATTGCTTGCCGGTCAACTTACCATACCGTGGACTCAAACTAGCAGCCATTCAAACGGAGTAATGTACTAACCAAAATGTACTGTTCCAAGAGTAATTCAGGAAGGAACTCAACAGTAATAAGCTTACACAAAAAGTATGCTTAGCAAGTATGTTATATCTCATTTCATTAAGTATATCTGGTTAGCATTAACATTCAGCCACCTTTACTGTTAATTGGTTCAATTACAAACACCATTTTGCATGCTCCTCCTGAGTTTTCATTAACAAAAATTGCCTCACGAAAACTGCCTACTGCACGACGATGTTCATTACTATGAACTCTTGACTTACTCTGCTTTCTAAGAAATACTTGTAGAGTTTGGGAGCATACGTTAAGTCAATGGGAGGTCCCATTTTAAGGGTGTGGTATATCAATCTATTAAGAACAACTTATGCATGCACTGTGTTGATATTTTACCGCTAGCAAGTATCAGTATGGGCATTCAACGTAATTAAGCTTCAGTTCTGCAGCAGAATCATGCACATCCTGACTACTGCCGTTGATGTCCTTTACGACGAATGAGTATTTTTTCATCTGTCGTCACCGAGGTATTCAAATTGTTATTACTGGCAACACACTTCCAACCAGTAAAGATAGTCAGGACTGTTTGGTAATATTTTCAGTTGTTCAAAATATTTTGGAGCTTTTTAACTGAGCATATTCATAAACTGGGGTTGTTTGTTGTGCTCAATAGAACTCAAGTATGTGATTGGAATCAGGATCACTAGTAACTGAATTATTCTTAAGATTTAAATAGAGCTCGGTGAACACTGCGTACAGTTACTCACATACACACAACCATGAACGTCGTTGTGTTAACGACGTATCAGTGGACGAAACAACATCACGCAAAAGTACGTGCATACATCACAATGACCTAATCAGCCGCATTGGAGAAATACACTAACGTCGATGTCTACCAAGTGAAGTTGAAGAAAACTTTAATTACCACACTTGTTTTTCACATCAATGAAGTTAGTAACTGAAAAGGACCTCTTACTAAGGCCCACAGTTACACGGAAAATGTTTTTAACCTAAGGTTGAGCACTTCATTTTTGAAGAAACTCAGACTAGTGATAGCTCCCACGATGCTTCGATGCAAGGTTTCTTAACTAGACATTGCGATTTTGGCGTTTTCCAGTTTGACTTCAAGTTGTCCTGTGTTTCTTGTATCTCACAGTTCCCACTGGCAGAAATTACAGTGTGCTATACCATTCCCGTCTGGCCCCACTAATCTACCTAATTGTAGTGAAGCATTGGATTTCCATCAAAAATCGGCAAGTGCCGACCGCAAAGATATCTCACTCACATGTTGCCAAGCAATCACGGAAGACATGAAAGACGATAAATCGTAATAATACATAGTGATGTGCATAGTATGCACTGGTCACGTCTGGATCATCTTTGTTGTTAAGTGTAGTAACCGGGAAGCAGTAGGGGATTTGACTGTTTTGAACCAAATCCGTATTTGGCAACAGCTTTGGTCTTGTCATGGGCACTTTAGTTGGTGTTACGTAAAGGAAGTTGGTCATCAGTATAGTTTATAAGCAACTCATTCTGTCGCCAAGACAGAGAGTCTAACTTCGGATTGTTTTTTATTGGGGCAGTCTTGTTGACAACTGTGCGCGTGATCTTGCAGTAGACACTGCCGATGTACCGTTTGTGAGTAATGATTATAGTGCCCGGTTGTCTAAGGAGAAGGCAGAATGTCTACCGTGTTAACTCTCATCGATATTCTCATCACGTCTCTTCATGATGAAACCACAGAGGTAAACAATATTGTAAAAGAACGCTGTGATCACTAGTGAACAATAGGAGATTGGTTCATTCTCATCCTTATTATCACCATGACAACATCCGTGAGCCTGTTCAAAAGGTACTGTGGCTCGGGCCACCGCTCATCTGAGCAGTGGTGTGGAGTGAGAATCGTATTGAATTCGAGACCGGAACAATGTACGATCGCGTGTCAACTGTCAGACTCAACACATCCCTAGAAGACTCTCAACGTAAATCAGGAGAGCGCTGTACACCCGTTGTATCAGTGCGCGCTCCAGCGGACAGCTGTTTGGAGGCTACCAAACAGGCGTTCTACGAAGTCTTCGTTGACCTTCTGAAACACACTAAACGCTTCGAAATCACCATATTAGCAGGCGATTTTGGTGCTATGCTTGGTTGTTTTTTCTGAGATTCGGCTGTTTGGTGTCCAGACGCAACGCACTTACATTTGTGCAAGACTGTTACAGTTAGGCATACCCGACAGCTTATATATCTTAATCCCGCATTCAGGCACAGGAAGAGACATTTTATTGTACAGAGATCGCACAGTGTTTTGCAGGAGTGGGCACAATTCGACGACGTGGCTGTCAGTTACAGCTGGCGCCATTCTGTTAGAGATTGTCGTGTATTTTGAGGCAACTAGCCGTA
This sequence comes from Paragonimus westermani, assembly GCA_008508345.1. Classification (NCBI taxonomy): domain Eukaryota; kingdom Metazoa; phylum Platyhelminthes; class Trematoda; order Plagiorchiida; family Troglotrematidae; genus Paragonimus; species Paragonimus westermani. Next base: position 74,193 of record QNGE01000264.1, read on the forward strand.
CTCGGATCATGCTGTCGTGTGTGCCCCTTTTTGTTTTGTAATTTACCGAGATCTTATACACTCGTAGATGCAAGATATTCAGATGTTCGTCAAACTTAGGACGCAGAGTTTCCATCAACAAACTAAGTGACATTGGGGCGTAAGTGTTTGCGTGTGTAGGTTTGGACGCTCAAACGTGTTGCTAAGAACGTTTGACTACGCTTAACTGTCATAGATTACCAGATATAAATTCTGTAATATCAAGTCATGGTCGAGTGATATCTCACAAAGCGGTCTCACAAATGAACCTGAGCGTAAATTGTCAACGCAATGTGCATCAAGCAGGTATGTATATTCACATGAATCCCCGTAAAACGATTCTCTTTGATAGGTACGGCTGACCGGTTCTCACACAGTTTTGTGGTTACCATCATCAATTATATATCGCAAACCATAGTTCAACAAAATTTCTATCGGCAACGTATGTTTCAATGGACCTGGGTTAAATGGTATCTTTGACGATTATGAAACTTTCCAACCATTCTGAGTCTGGCTTGCTATAAGTACTAGACATCCACTGAGTACGTGTGCACAGAGAACGTTATCTTACCCACTCGGATTTTGAAGATGAAGAGAATAAACAAGAATTACAACTTGAATTTCGGATATGAACGATGGTTTGGAAAACGAAAAACACACTCAGTTCGGCTTGGCGAAATCGAACAGTGATGAAACTGTTTGTGAATACGCCTAGTAAGACTTCAGCCAAGTAAAAATGGGGTGCTGTTAACAACAACCGTTGTTTAAAATTACCATCCGGTGAGCAGTATTGACCACAGTAGTTAAGTTGGGTGTTGTGACTGTTGAAAACCTTCCGGATTTTCTGCCACGCCGCAAAGTATAAACTTGTCAAACTTCGTTCTGTGATGAACTAACCGTTTTCTAGGTCATTTGGGAAAGGCCAGACAGAAAGGTAGATGGCTGTGTAAACTAAACCATCCAGATATTGCATGAAACTACCATTAAATACAATATGAATTATGCCATATCTTCAGGTTGTACGTTCAAACAAATCACACACTACAGGGGTGCTTTTATGGCACTTCACTGCTCGTTGTAACGACCCTCAATTTATTTGCGTTCGGGATACCAGGTTCAAAATAACCTGATTGACACGCATTCGTCATTTTATGGTATCTTTGCGGCTAAAACTCATCAACGCACCTTGAATTCTGCTTAAAATCGCGCACAAATTTTAAGGGTCTAACGTGTATGAAAATAAGTTCCGTATCAAATAAGTGTTTTGAAAAGGATTTATTTTCGAAGATGTTTAAGCATTTATTTGCCAAAAAATTCCACCGTTTCTTCGTTAACCGGATGCACTTTTAGTGATATCCCGGAATAGAAAGTAATCGAATTTCAACTATACGATCGTACAATTTATAATCATCGTTTTGGTTGTGTTGTATCAGAGGTGCTCTGTCACATGCCTAGAATATGTTTTTATATATGTCAACATTTTCGCAGAGCTACAGATGCTTACAAAACAGTCCTGACCTCAAAAAACACTCTTTACGCACTATACTGAACAACAACATAATGAAAGGCAGGTTTATTTGGTTCACCTTTACAGTTAGCTGGTCCATTCGATAAACACACAAATTCACACGTAACAGGTTCATTTCCTTATCAAACACGTGGATACACGTAATGATAACTTTCTCTCCTAGGCTTCCAGTCAAGTGATTGGTGACGATTCTGTGTTGTAGTACACGTGAATATAAGCAAACAAATGAATGGCTGATGAAAAACGTGGGATATACGTTCACGTCCGGTTTAAGAATTTTGCTTGCATCTTACTTGTGCGTCTTTCTCACTGTTGTTATTTCATATACCAAACCAATGAGAGGTTTTCATTTGGACTGATGAGTTACGAAACAAAATATATTTAAAAAATGCAGAGTAATTTCGGCAAAATTAACTTCATATTGACTTGATATAACCAGAGTATTATAAAATGCTTTGCGTACTATAGAATTGAGTAAACTTCATCTGACTATGATTCCTCTTTCAACCAGTCAATGACCGGTTAGTTGCCTTTGCGTTTTAGTTTACAACTACTCAACCCTCAGAGACAACTCATCATTTCTTTGAATGGACTTCCATGAGATAGGGGGAACCAACCATTCCATGTTTCAGTTAGTTAAACAGTTCATGCATATGATTTATTCCGTTCGAACTTCCTCATTTTTATGAAGTGGTTCTCTTTGCGTGCAGCAGGTGTGAGAGCATACACACACACTAATTGTTTTCAACGTAGACCTAATATGAAAGTATAGGTGCTTTATTTTGACTTGAGGATGCACTGTTACATCTTTTTGTTATTTACCGCTTCGCCCCTTTTTTACTCCGACGAGTTATTCGAGGTATTGTTATCTACTTCACGAGTGCTGAACCTCTTGATGAGTCAATCATTTTGATGGTATCAATACATTTCACACTGACCCCTGCTGATGGTAAAATGTACAGCTATTTAGGTAAGCTTTCTACTGTCCATTTTAACCTGCACAGCTTTCAAACCAGCTTGCGGAGACATCTACTACTTCTCGTCACAGATACATGTAGGAACTCCGTCATCTGGATAGAGAGGTAGCAAGCCTTCTCAAAAAAGTGTGTTAGTTGTGCACGCTGGTTTAGCTTGACCTGGTGTGAACTCGTCTGTTCATTGCTACTGCGATTGCTGAGCCGTTCTCTCGATAGGTTAATGAATAGAAGTTAAACACTAAACTCCACCCTTTGCATAGCCAGGTTAGTCGAAGTTATTCACTTGAGCACCTGAATATACACCGCGTGGTTCTAAGTAGTATACGGCAATGTTTTCATTGCTTCAGTTTGGTAAAGCATTACTTTGGCTCCCAATGTGACAACATCTGGAAGGAGACAAATGCGAGAGCAATATATCTGGCTTACCAAATGCAGGTCCTGTAGATTGTAGGTCTTATTGCCCTCATAGAACAGCAGAAGTGTAACATTATTTGCACGTCAACCGCGGATACGACAGACAAGAACATTCTGTTGCTGTGGGTGATTGTATGAAAATCGCTTCGGCCAAACAATTTTCCGCATCGAAAGAAACCATGCTATTTATGTCAAGATTTATCCCACAGTTATCCTCAGTGGTTCTTTATTTCAGTATAGTGACATACCGTGCTGGCCGTGGGGAAGCATTTCTGAAGAAGAAAGGTGTCCGTCCAAGAAACACCGTCATGTGGAAAAACGTTACGAATTAAGTACCTCCCTAATGCAACGAATCTGACAAAAAAGTACACGAAATAGCCGTGGGGTTGAAGTGTCCCTATTTTTTTTTTCAAGAGAAAACACTCATGTGGTAGGTCTCACTCCATCTTGTTTACTAATTTATGTCAGGACTGACCAATAAATCACAAGAAACTACTCGTCCAAGCGGTGCATTTTAGCCTGGATCCCTTGGAAACTTAGGTGGAATGTTCACGTTAGCTATGGCAGGCATAGTGTCTTCAGTAAAATTAAGATTTCTTTCGTCTCGATTAATCTGTTGCGATCTGAACGGTCAGAACTGACATGCACTTTGTCATGTTCCCTAAGCAAGAGGTGGTTAGTTAGTTGCTTACTGTAGTTATTCATGGCCTCGTGAATATCCGTTCTGGACTAATGTTATGAAAGTTCTTAGAACATGGAACTAACTGGACTGTGTTTATTGGAACCGTGTTTTTCTTATTTACTTGAAACCACGTCACATGGTCACGAGCTCAGAAAAAGTGGTAATCAGGACATTCTCTGGTAGTCAAAAGTTACACAGTCGAATAGTTACCATTTAGGCAGAAGCTGCCAGAGAAATATCCCAACCCATTGCAATGCAACAGGCATTGAATCATCTGGCGTCAACCAGTCTGTCGAGTAGTTTCTATTTTCTAGTATGATCCTCTTGCAACCACTAGCAGAGTTCATTCGGATGTGAGATTTTTTGTCAGACCATAATAGTCTTCACAGCAAGCTGCAAGCGCAAAACACAGTAATCCGTTTTGTTTCAACCGATCTGCTGTGCCTGAAACCATTAATAACGATCTTCACAGGACCACAGTAATGAGGTTGATTTGTTGCTTATTTAGACGGTTCTTATGAAGAAACCTTGGATACTGAGTCAGGATTCCGAGAGCTGCTTTAGGGGAACGCAGAGCTTCACAGCATGAACACTTTTGTGCCCCAGAAATGCGTTGGTGAAGACAGCAATAACCGGAACAAAATTAGAACCAGTATACATTTTGTTGTTAAAACAATGCTACCCATTGAAACATCGGTCCTATAAGTGTATTGCTTGTTTAATCTATAGAGCTCGAAACAGAACAATATTTTTATGCAGGGACCAACCAGTATTGAATGTCAGTGGGAAATCTGTAGAAAAACCTGTTTGATAATAATTTCTGATAAAAGATTTGGACAACATTTCTCCGTCGATTGTTCGTTGACGCATGTATAGGTTAGTGATCTACTGGGTGTAGTTTTTGAACACAATGCAGGTCCATTTGGTTTTGCAGTTTTGACATGAAGTTTTTCGAAAAGCTGCTGCCGCCAACAAAGATAAAACGTTTGCTCAAAAAATCAACAAAATATCAGTAAAACAATTGGTACATTACCAAGTAAAATGGCTTTTTAACGCTCATTCCAAAGGTATCGGAAATTAACGTAAAAAATAGGATTAGACAAGAAAACTTGTGAAAGCGTTCACATAATACTACAGACATGAGACTTGCAGGTTTGTAGGAGATTTATTGAAACATGTTTTGCCTAATAGTTTTTTATACTACTGCAAAATATTCCCAACCGTTACAAGGCTGCTGACCGCATCATGTTTGAGCATTGAGTTTAGAGACGTGACACTTTAAAAAAGCATGTGAAACTCAATAACTCTTTTTGCAGGCTTGTTACCGACATAACTCAATAATCCTCAGATCAAAATGTCGAATTATTATTCAGCTGCATATTTAAAAGTTTGAGTGCACGATGTAGTCAACTCACCTTTATTTATAGGACAAATTATCCGGTTGTTCTGATGAACAGAATTTATCAAGTTGCCAGATTAGATGAACAGCTCGTGATCAAGCTGTACATAAATGCCTTACTGTGTTTACAAATAGACAGATTATTCTTAATTATATTTGTAAATTTTCTGTGTATAACGGTTGTGACAATTAAATGTCAGTAACTTATGTTTCGTTGATCTAAAATAAGGTGCGCTACGTAGTAAAATGTCAGTATGTTGACAACCGACAGGAATCAATAAATTCCATTATTTTTGAAAATGTGAGCTAACATTTCGCTGTGGCTGATTAGCATCAAATGATCAATAACACGTAAGGTATATTTTCAAATAACGTGTGACCTGATTAAGAAACCTGGTCGCAAATCGACTATCCATTTATGTATCAGGAAATGTCGCACAGCTTCGGCCTTGTGATACAGAAATAAAGTTTCTCGAATGCACAGGTTATAATTGAAATAACTAATAATTACGGATTTGGGAAGCCACTAAAAGGATTCAGGTACCCTTAGATGTGATACACAGCAGATTAAGAAAGGGTTGCGAGCGTTCTTCAAAGTCAAGTTCTGTAATACAGCAGGAATGATATCAGTTTAGATTCCCAACACATCCCATCATCAGTGAACCCAAGCAAATCGCTATCACAACTTCACTAGAGAGGAGGTTACTTAATTAAATCATGATAGACGCAAAATGTCAAGTGTCAGCAGAAATGTCAAAGCTACAACTAACTTGAATTTTGGTTTTGAAGTGCGCTGAGAAAAAGCATCAGCATTGCTAAGGACAACGTGAAAAATTAATTAACGGGCTTACGAGTTGCAACAAAACAACGTTGACACTTTACAGTCTATGGATGAGTGAAGAGCAATCGAGCATTTGTTACGACAGTGTTCACGCGTGTTATGCGTAATTCCCATTTGAACATTCATTTAAAACATTTGCTCGGTCAAAACTGCACGATAGGTTGATAGGTATCCGGTGCGACTAGTCAACACATTACCTTTTATGACTAATGCCAAACAAAGTCGATATGATTCGAATAGACCCATGAGTTCATTATGCTCATGGCAATGTTAGAAAGAACTACGCTACGTGGGATTATTGTCAATAGCGCTCTCTACAAGAACTACATGGACGACACCATCTGTGTGGTTGGCGAAACTATGGATCTAAACTGCCTATTTGCGGAGACGAACAAGCACATCCTAATCTCAACTTTACACTTGAGGCCGAGAAAGATAGACAAATATCCTTTCCGGATGTGGTAGTGAATCGTCGTGCAGATGGTTCACTTCAGAGAGGTATTCAAAGGAAGGGAACTTGGAACGGCCAGTATACTCATTTTTTCAGTTACGTACCGATCAGACAGAAGAGAAACCTCTTTCGTAGTTTAACACACAGAGCTATGAGGATATGTACTGATGACATGATTGGAACAGAAATGGTCTTTTTACGGCGGATACTCGCAGAGAACTCTTATCCTGTAAAATTCGTGGATAAACATATGGAACTGACAGAACCAAAAGTTAAGCTCCTATCTGCGGAAAAGAAGTCCGTTTACATGACGCTAGCTTACAAAGGCGAGGCCTTGGCCGAATTGGTGACTCGCAGAATACGTAACGCAATTGAAAAGACCTACAATGCGGCACAACTGCGAATCACATTCGGATCAAACCCGGTAGTCCACGTACAACTCAAAGATATGTTGCCTAAATGTGTGACTTCATTTTGTGTTTACTCCTTCAAATGCTCCTGTGGAGCAAGTTACGTCGGTCGCACAACCAGGCGCCTTTCTCAGAGGATACGTGAGCACCACCCCACTTGGCTAGCTAAGGGCGAGGTGAAGTCCATTTCGAGTGCAATTCTGGCGCACCTTGTAGACACAGGGCACCAAATCTCCCCAGAAGTGGCTTTCCAGCCCATTTACCGCCTGCCCAGCCGTCAATCTAGAGGAGTCAAATTTCGTATTCTGGCCACCGCGAAAGCGATCGGAATTCGTTTGCACAATCCACAGTTGAGCGCTCAGAAGAAATTTGTTCCGACCTTGCGGTTACCATGGCCCCTCATTATCCACTTGACAACTCCGGAGGTCAATTTTGTCACCTAATTTTCGTCCAATTCACAACCGTTTGATGTAGTTATATGACTAATTGCTCTTGATTTTTTCTCGCTTGACAACCATGATGGTATAAGATGTTATGTAATTGGACCGATGATGAATAACCGAAAACAAACTGTTCGTCAAAATCACCAAAGTCAATATGATTAAAAAGTTGAGGGTACTCCTTGACTTACTGTGCAAGAATGGCGTCTACTAACAAAAAGCTTTGTCGAGCTAGCTAACCGTACTTATTCTGCATTTTCAGTCGTGATAACCAATCTAATTCGTAACAGCCTGTTACCTTCAGTGAACAGAAAACCCTCTACTTGTGCAATTTTGTGTGCCCCCAACAAAAACTAAGGCGAGCAAAACTTAGGACGCGATGAATTTTGACCGAGGAAAGGTAACCTTCATTTTTTCATAATGATATTGCGTAACCAATCACCCAAGTTCCAAGCACACGTGAAAATCGGATTTCGTTAAGTTTCAGACAGATTCTGATCGCTGTTGATGTTAGCTTGTGATTAACCAAAAGAACACGATTCCGCTGCCGGAATTCTCGTATATCGAGCTGTTACTGAGATTTGGATCAGCATGGGGTTCAGATACACTTTCATATGCTCACGCGGTTATGAGGTCATTTATTTCGACAAACACGGAGTAATTCTTCAGTTGAATTTGCAAGGTGTCTGGCAGCTAAATACAACGCATATCCAGGGTCTTTTTGTCCACGTTTCCATTGGTTCTTCTGATTCGGAGTTAGGAGCCAAATTAGAAGGGTCTTCTCTTCGCGTTATTTGCTCCTAGTTGTTCGCATGAGTTATTCATTTTCGTGTTCCAAAGGACTCGTTTATAACAACCATAAATTCGAGAATAAACCTGGCCTTGACATCTAGAAGCATATTGTAACTTTGTAAGAGAGTGGTAATCATTAGTCTCAACTGAAAATTGTGTACAAGGATGCTCTATTCAAAACTTAGAATTGTATAAAATTAAAACTATAGAACGCATGTTCTATGCATTGTTTGATTTTTGCCCTATTCATTTTTTCTTCTGGTTTGGCATGTAGAAGCAGTCTGGGTTATACTTTTGGCAATGAAAAGTGAGTACCAGCGATTGGCATCTACAGACATCCGTCGTCACCTAGACTATGTTCAAAACCATCAATTTTTAGTCCTTCTGTTTCGTAAGCCCAGAAAGTAAACAGTATCTGATGTACGATTGTTTTTCAAATATTGGGTAACCTTCACAGTCATAAGTTTTTGTATGAAGTCCACGGAAGTGTGAGCATAATACCTGCTGAATCGGATTCGACTGAGTATTACCAATGGGTGGCATCATTAAATGACGGTCAGGGAAATTCGTTTAGTTGGAGTGCAGTCAAATTTAAATGCCTTCGTCAGTTTGTCTTCAGATGATGGTGAAGTGTGTAGTCGTTTTATGAAAGGCCGTTGCACAAAAACAGTCATTTAACTAGAATGTAGATTTGAGATTAAGGTTCAGTTCAATAAAAGTTTCATTAACTGAGAGATTTTTATAACCGGGTTACAGTCGGTACCGAGATCTTTAACATTTTCAAACCAGCGCCAAACATTAGCGGTACTTTATGTTATTTAGCGATTGTTATGGTACAGTGTAAAAACAGAAAATCTTCATTTGCAAATACAAATCTCAAAAAGGTTGTTTTGGCACGAGTCCATAATTTTTTATGTCCCATTTCTAATATCACGTGAACCATTACATCCGAAATTAGTTGTTGTTTGTGGAAAATTCGCTTCTATTAGGCCAAATTTAAGTACAAAATGTAGCACTTGTCTAGGCAGTCACGGTGTCTTGCGACCTACCTGAATCGGCCTCTCGTAGAAACTGCCTTCCTGGCACGGTCACAAAAAGTGTCGGCCTTCCTCTTGTTCAACAGTAGTCATCTCTATTTGTTGAGTTGTACAAACAGCTCGGTGAGCAGCCAAATACCGAGCAGTCAATTTCACTACCGTACTTAATACTCTCAAACCAACGTCCACCTTATCCTCATGGTGACCACAGATTTGGTACCGGCAACCGAAACATAGGAAAGATCGGTCATTGGTAAACATACCTACATTCAAACTGTCAGCACAATAGAAATTAATCATTTGACTAATATTAGAAATTAATTTGGTTACATGATCGATACTCACAGGGACTGCCAAATTTACAGATGGAAATGTGACGTTTCGTTGAAAAATCTATTGTTCTGGTTTCACGACTGACAAATCGTGATAATCTTGTTTCAACTCAAATTGCATTTTTTTCTTCTTCTGAACGCAAGCCACATTCCGAATGCTCGAGCGTTTATACGGTTTTTTCTTCTATGCGATCCTACGTAGATATTCATCGTTCACATATACTTTTTGTTTCACTCATTGTTGTTGCCTTTATCAACTTACAGTATCTATATCGATATTCTTAGGTTTGTTCAGTTTGTAGCTTGAAAACAAAGAGTTTGAAAATTCATATTCAGTGGACTCGATAATAAAGCATTATTGGATTCCCGTCAAATTACCCCATCTTTGTGTGTTCAACTAGTTTAACATTGCTACGATTCAAAAAGGGCTAGGTGAAAATTGCAAACTGCATAAGCGTGGTGTGAGTAAGCAAACGAATACAAATTTTGGGCTTCTACTTTTATACAATGCACGGTCTCCAACAAATGTATCTGCGATATACTTGAGTAGAACAATGCCTAAATACCTGTTCAATGCAATTCCATTTTCAAACAAATTTATTCGGTTCACAACCGAATTATACGCTGAAATTACAATTGTCTGACAGATATGGCTGGTTGATTTCAGTCTGTTAACCGAAGGACGCAATCCAGTCAAGCAAAATGTCAATTCCTTGACTTATTCCAGAATATTCCTGACACTGAAGGAAAAACTCATGTCAGACTCTTGATTTTTAGTGGATCTGCGGTTTTTGTTACCTTTACTATTGGGAGACTTCGAAAAATCAACGTCTTTTCTCACCTGAAGAATGTTCGTTCAAGGTGGGAGAAAACTTCCAGAAATTTGAGTGCAAACAAGTGAGTTAATAACAATTTTAGACATGTGAAGTATAAGCGATATTTTCATTGCATATTTTTACGGTTTGTTTGTATGCAGTTACGTTTATACCACCTTACGAACTCAAGCGACAGTGCCCGGTTAATTCGTCTGGTAGGAACACTGGTGGTCATATTCTAAGTTCGCACGCCAACAGTGATATCTTAACTGAGATGTACATGAAAACGATGGTTTGTATTAGTTATGCATAACTACGATGATTTGGTATTTCATATCTTTGCTTTTTGCAAACGTATCAAATTAGTTGTTCTGAACCAATGATTTATGCACTTTTAGTAATAAGCGCATCCGAAGTGCTACGGGAATAGCAACGAAAATGTCGATAAACCTTCCATGGCTTCAATGGCAGAGAAAACTGGGTGAATAATAACATTAACGAAGGTAAACATGTGTGTCTAATAACCTTGGAACCGCTCATAATGGTTATCTTACAAAAATTTACGGGTAAATATACACCAGTTAAAATTGTACGTATCACGAATTTGAGGCTTCTGTGTTCGCCTTGTTCTTAGACAAATCAAATAAACTCTTTTTCACACAATTCCTACAAAATTTGTTGAGCCAAGCAAAAAAATATTCTCATTTGTACGGTCAGTTTTTACATCAAACAGCTTACAGGTCACTTTGTCGTTTGGTCAATACCAGGGTTGTTTTGTATTTCCATGAAATTCTTCATTGGTATTCATCTTACTTGGAAATTTGCTCTCTTCGTGATTTCTCTACAATATGATATTTTGCTGATCATTTTACTTCCACTGTTAGTGCGCTAAATATCTTTCTTTTGCAATCTTTCGTATGTATACAAGCTAGAAGTGGTTTGTCGAAAATACATCTTTCGTAAAACGCACATGGTTTAGTGGCACATTTAATTCAACCCACTAAGTTAGACAGACATCAGCTTTGAGTTAACTATTAAGCGGTGACCATTTCACATAGAAATGAACGAAAAAAAACTATTGTTTTATGACATAACTTATGTCACAAGGACTATAAACTCAGTAGGTGGGGCTGATTACTTGCAACCGATTGGTGTGCCACAAACTTCAACACGCGTTTGTAAATGCGCAATCCAGAATCTTGGTTGCCGTAGTTTGAAAACTCTCCACAATTGATGGCAGCTTTTTGTTGTAAACATGAACCTGCTCGGTGTTCCTCTCATGCCCTGATCCCATCAAAATAGCAATTAATACTTTTATTTTCAGAGACTCGTTTGGTTTGGTTGAAGTTCTTCGGAAATTCCACAATTCATGTGTCCAATATTTTCTGCTTACCAGCGTTCCGCCGCATGAGATTTTTATGCGATTTGATTGATTTCGTAGGAATTGCTTTGAAAGCCTCAACAGATCTGCTGAACCGGTCTCTGGTACTATGGACGGGAGCGTCACTGAATTTTCATGATGGACCTTATTGACAGACAGTTCGAACCATCACATAAAGCCAAATGGAGAAAATGCTTACTAATTTTCTAATACCGATTATAAGAAAACGAATTGCCCATGAGATTTTGGCTTTGCCGTTATACAGACATTATGTGGACGACATCCTCATGTTCACGCAATTTGCGCAAAAGATCTGTAATATGATAAAACGATCGGGCGCCCGTCGTGTAAATTTGATTATCTGTGAACAAGAAAATGATTACTGCTTAGCGTTTCTGTACATCCCCATCGGTCACAGGGTTGATGGTTCACTAATTGGTCTGTGTAGAAGAATTCCAACAGTACAGACAGGAACTGTATTTACACATATTCTGCTCCAGTGCCGAGAAAGCGGTCACTGGTTTGAACATTGTTCACACGTGCTAGGCGTACCTGTTCGTCAGAATGCTTAGCCAACGGACTCAGATGACTAAAAACAATGTTGTATGATAAGGGTTATCCGATGAGACCCATCGATAGGCACGGCCGAAATCGTATACCGGTAGACAAAGTTTCTACGGCTAGCAAGGAGAAAGTCTACGATGAACCGCCGATGAAGGGTTACACTTTTTTGCTTTCGGCTGTAAAACACCTTGTCACATCCATCCAGTGAACCTACAATACAGTTAAAATTTTAGTCCTTGTCCTAACTGGCAAAGTAATGTTTGAAGTGGCGGCAACTCGTTGGCGCCAATTTCACATCACATTTGTCACTTTGCACGTATCCATAGTGAAAGTTATTCCGACAGAATCTAAGAATGCCTCAATTCCCGGATGAAAGGACGATCGCCAAAATAATTTCAGAATGTGACTGCAAAATTCAAGTCATTTCATCACGAATCACGCAAGCTTTCAGTTTCATCTGTTACTAGGCACATTTTGGCCACAAGACATCGGATTAATTTCAAATTGATACTCAGATTTAGAGTTCGTCAAACTAATCCGCATTTGATGTGTTTCGGTGAAGTGCTCGCGGTTAGCCATCTGAAATCAGTGCTGTATGTGTACAAAAACGCCTACATATCAGACTTAGACCTGCAATATTCTAACAATTTTACGTTTCAATATCCACCGCATTTGCTACTCCATTTTTCTACCAACATCCCACTTACCATGACCTAATGTTCGCTACTGAAGAAGCGATACAGAATACCAGGGTCTAACAGTGTTCAACTTCCCATTAAGTTTGTGAAGGAAGTCGACTGCTTCAAATAATTTTATTGGTGACAAGGTATTTGATAATAACTCGATATTTCCGATCATTACTTGAAATTCATGCAACACTTCTTCAGTACGACCGTGCCTGTCACGATGCAAGCAACCTCAAACTGAAATTCGGTTCACAGCTGTCTATCAGGCTATATTTGTTTATGAGTACTACCACAGTTGCTCAACTTACTCCACGTTAGACACGGTAAACCTTCCGCCAACTGAAATCAAATGCCTGGCGTCCAAATCTAGCTGGCAAATTCCATTCATTCTACTGAACAATGTTTCATATTTTGATTATCTGTAGTATTGTTCATTCGCTTGTTAGCTTACCTCAGAAGCCAGCAGGAAATAATTGTTGTACTCTAGTGTGAGTAGTTTTGAACAACTGACTTGAAATTCCCAAGAATTCAATGAAATATTGAATAGTAAACGTTTGCGCGCCGAAGACTGTAGAATGCGCATGCAGTAACAAGGTAACACCTTAGTAAAACCATGAGGAACAGACACGTTGTTTGGAAACAAATGAATCTGTCTCTTGAGGTAACTGGAACAGTGTTTAACAAAGTCGTTTCAGAAGCGTTCAGAAGCGGAAGGGTAAGTAGTGATCTTTTTTTCAATGAAACGAAGGCACAGTTTTTTTTATCAAGGCATCCGTTATTGGTTGACCTCAAGATTTTTCGCAAATGCTTTTAATTGTTTAATGATATTTTCGTTTGGCTTCAACTTAAGAACCTGGTAAAATTTTCTAGGACACATTCTCGTAATCTCTATGGTGCCAACGTTTCGTGTTACTTTCCGTTCCAAATCATTGGGTTTTATCCACATAATAATTTTGTTTCATCTAAAATTTAATTTTGATTGACGGAATTTATTAAACAACTTTCAATTTAGGTGATATTTTGCAACACTGTGGTCTGAAGTGAATGACGGGGTGCGATGTACTGCATTAGTGACACTGTTCATGCCATTTATCGATACAACTGAACAAACACCGAAAAAACATAGACGAATTAGGGTGGATAACAAACCGTACCAAAGTGGAACAAGTGATTGAGTGGATAAAGCCCTATGAGACAAAACTGTCAGTTTTGTAAAGAAACAACAAGCATATTTGTTGTACAGTAAATTCTCAGTCACTAATATTTAAGAATTGCTGCGACAATTTCGTGAGTTCCGAATCCACCTACAGCGAGCTACAACCAACATACTTAGAGGTGTCATGTCGTTGCCAGTCACTCCTGAGTCGGTTATCAAACAATATGCAGGCTTCTTTATGAAGCAGTTATCAAACGATATGTTAGCGCGCATTGAGATAATAAACTTTTTAGTTTCAATCTTGTCAATTGTTTTTTAAGAAACAACAATGGGTGGAGCTTAAACATTCCGGAGGAAAGTGGTATTTATTTCGTAGGGTTTGCTGAGTTTCGACGTTAATCATTGGAAAACAATGTCATAAAAGAATTTTTTTCGTTGGAGTCTAAATGAAACGTAATTACCCATTGTGTTTTACTTTCAACAGTAAATATTCTAACAAATAATCGGGTTTCATGATGAACACTTTTAGGGTTTAAAACTTTATGCTGATCGATTAGGAATGTTTGATCGTGACAACGACGAATGTATGATTAATGGCCCACGTTTATATAGTTTCAAGATTTATCAGAAATGTTGTTAATAGGTGTCTCTGTAAGCTTGTTGATTGTGCAGCTTGGAGTGTTGAAAAGTGTGGCTTGACGACGTAAATTGTTTGATTCGGCCCAAACATGACTATGTCAACCGACCTAGGAACAAAGTCCAGGAGGCTGGAAAGTCCACGATAACACTCTATCCATAGAATCACCAGATCGTTTTTGATGTTCATAGGTAACTTAGAGTGTTGATCAGCAATGTTTCATGAAAAACGGAACACTATATCGGACAGTGGGTACCGGGCTCTACTACCTATTAGTAATACAGTTCGGAGACGGTCTAATACTAATTGTATGATGATATTAGACTATCAAGCTAGCCTTGGTTTTTATAGAAGTCACCCTAGTTGAAACTTCCGTTTATAAAGTTTTATGTGGTTGGATGTAAAACCTACATTCTGTGATAAATTTCTTTCTTGTTGTGGACCCACTGACTAGAAATACTCAGATAAACACTGTAGACTGAAACCATTCTTATTAGTAACTCATTTTTGTCTACTGAGCCTCTACTCTACCGTACGCCTATGACATCAAGATAATTAGAACGCCGCAAATTAATTGGCTTTTTAGTATATGTAAAAACAACACAGTACGCTGTCTCTTTGGAAAACAATCTCGCCTTTCAAGGTCTGCATACGTTACCACTACCTAATTACCCATAATGTGCATATAACATTCTTTCTCCTCATAGACTGAGGTGAAAACGCTTTTTGTAGTTAAACTAGAAATCAGCAAGCATCCACCACTGCCTCAGTGGTTGCCACCCCGTAGGTTGATGACCGTTTGTATGGATGACCATTTTACCACGCACATTTATCTTTGAATTAATTCTTGTTCTGCAATATCTAGAGCTTAACTCATACCAACTTCAGTGTACGTGTAATCTATATATTCAGCTCCTAAATTAATCCCCGGCTAGTTTTTGATCACGTAACTATAGTTTCCTTTTGGTATGAAAAACTATTTTATGTGGGACATTGCTTGTAAATATCATAACCTTATTCCGTTCTACAAAAATGATAGGTTTTGTATGAGCTAACTGCAGTACCATTTCTAATAAATAAGTTTTTGAAGAGGTACTGCCATTTTTCCACGTTGATATTCTTACGTGTTCGGTGCCTAGCACCTTGCTGTTTGGCCATAGACGCTGTCAAACCACTCAGATTACCAACTGGATATTTTTCATCAGCAGAGATTAAAAAGTGTCTGAATACGTTACAAAAATGATAACATTTGTGGCTCGCACCAAAAAGCATCACCACGTTGATTATTTGTAATTAATACCTAGAAAAGTCAAAATAACCATGGTAACTTCTGTTGCCTAAGAGTTATTAGAGAATTGAATGAATATCAACCATTAATGCGGAACACTCCTTTAGTGCATGTATGTTTTAAATGAAGTTGTGTCTTTCCATACGGTACAGTTACACTGTAGTGACGCACGTTCACTTGATGCTGAAAACCTTCAAAATTATGTATATAAAACTAAGATAAGCGACAGTGTTTTGGCAAATTAGACGCCTTTGTTACACCGTTTACATTGAAGATATCTTTGTCTGCCTTCAGGAGCTACCACTATTTATGTATAAAGACTGGGACCCCAAAGTAACATCTACTTTTGGTGGTGCTGTCGATGTGGTTGGTTAAGAATCCACACCAAACTTCACAAACACAAGATACTTATCCTAACGAAAAGAATCAGCATCTGTGTAGTGAAGTCTCGGTTAGGTTGCATTGAACAACTTCCACCAAATATACCTATGAGAAGTTTCCCAACCCGTCACAAGTGTTCGCTCCATTACAAGAGGTCTATTTGTTTTTAATTAGGTTAATGTTCCGGTTTCTATTCGCTTAGTTTTGATATGCTCATAAATAAAGGGCGATGGAAGCCGTTTACCATTCAGAACAGGTATCTACAGGTTACATGTCGTTCTGTAGCTCACTTTCAACAAATTTATCTGTAACAGTAAATAACGCTTCCATCCAATTTTCTTTTCTATCGAAATGACAAAATGTGACCGGAAGAGGGTCTGAAACAAACTTGGGTGCAATTAAATTTGAATATAACACCAGACAGGAAACGCAGCCAATCACCCCTTTCAAGCCGATTCAAAATAACAGAACCGGTTTAGGTTCAGTATTTCGTATCTTCTATTGAATAGGTTCTGATTAAAAAGACGATATCAGACTAGAGTTGTCTCTTTTGTTTGTAAAGAAAGACTACCTTATCGAGATCAAATCAGCACGCTGGCAGGTTCACCACGGCAATCTTGATTAGCTGGCTGAGTTTGAATAGTTGCGTTTCATTCTGCTCAGCTGTTGTAAAAAGACTTTTATTTGGCAAAAACTACACTCAACTGGTTGAGCTTACTTGATTAGACTGCATCCTAATGATTACGATGTTTCTGACCTCTGTTTTGAAATCAGTCTTTTATTTGTGATTTTTTTGTACTGAACACCAGCAGAGTGTTAAATTCGTGGTATTGCATTACAAAAAATGTGCAACCAACACCGTTCCTCACTAAACAGCTATAACAGACCCTGATTCCAGAGGAAACGTGTTCATGAAGTAAGCCACTCTTCACAGATATGCAAATAAATTAGAAGGGGTAAAATAACTCTGTTCTTTACTCTCATAGGAGAAAATTTATTACTTCCGTCATAGTGTAACCCTGAAAACAACACTATGTGGCTATTAGCTTAATAATATTATGGGTATCGTTCTCTCAGCATATAAATTAGCAGAACGTACGAAGTGAATTCCGCAACAGACTAAATCGACAAAAGGTTTCTGTAGAATGTTGACATATCCAATAAGACAGTCTTGTATCAAGTAGCCTATCGAATCATAGAATTTTCTAAAGTTGAGTAAAGAGCACGTGATAGTGGAGATGGACTGAGTCATTTTGTTTAGTGATAACAAAAGCCATCAGCAGAAGAAGGGAGGAAGCCCCATCAACATGCTCTTCTTCCTGATACCCTAAAACAATTGTAATCAGTCATCGAGAGTCCATCAGGGCCTGCTGAGTGGATGTGTCCCCGCGACCAGTGGAACGAAACTATTAGCCACGTGTCATAGTAGCAGTACCAATGTTCCAAATGTATCTAATTTAGTAGTTGTGGAATAGCTTGCACGTTGCGTATTGTTAATTTGGGCTGAGTTAATTTGGGGAGATGATCAGGTAGTGACAGTGGCTGGCCAACACCAATCTCTGCAGGGCAAATTAGCTAGGTTGCTTGTGCCTTGAGTGTACATGAACACGGACAAGTTTACATCTTCACTACAGCTGTCGTGATACTCGCCTTGATGTTGTGAGGTGGACTGGGCACTCAGATGTTACTGTGTTTGCTAGTGACATAAAAGCTCATTTCCTTACTCTTAATCTGGAGATGTAGTCATTGGGCGAAGTTTGTGGTTGACAAATGCGACTCACTGACAAGGCTTCTACATTCGTGCGCATTTCGCAGAGTGTGCATAGCGAATTTCTCATTTTAACAGCGAAACCACAGCACTTCACATAAAAACCAGATAATAAGACTCAACGAACGAAGGGATCATATCGCTATGAACCACGGGTTAGGTGACTGCTTTAAAGTTGACGGTCATCCCAAAATAACTATTGGGACTTGGACCATGTTGTTACTTCTACTGACCACGCCTTTTCATCAGTTAAGTAATGATATGTATGCATCCGTAAATGGTCAGCTGAAAATGTAGCGGTCAGTCGATGACGGTCAAACTACGCTGATAATAAGGGTAGTATTAACTAGACTATCACTTGGTGACTATTCGAACTCTTTCCAGAAGGTCTATACTAAACGATTACAAAAAGAACAGCGGAGGTAGATTTCTGTCTACTCGTTAACATTTACGAAAAGCTTGACTGATTCTTAACTGCGGTCACGATAAAGGCTTTGGTAAAACTAAAAGTAAATGAACAAAGTATGCTTAGAGAACAGTAGACGTAAGCGTTAAGAAATAGTCGAATGCTGTTTTCACCGATACTTGTTAGTACTCACCATTGACAACGTTCCAACTGGACTACGTGTGAAGAAAACGGTTTGCCAACACGTATCAATGCACCGGCCTAGTAATTTGTGGAACAATTTAGCAGTCTTAAGCAATTTGTCTAGCTATGAGTGTAGGAAGTTCTGTGGTTAGCTATGACAATCCTCTATCGGAAGTTGAATTGAGTTTAAAGACCTAGTTCCTGAATCATAACAGTTCTTTAAATCCAGAACTTTGTTCCCTTGCTGTTTGCAACAATAATAGTTACAGACTGCTACCTGAACCGACCACACCCTTTTGTTTCATCTGGGCGGCCGCTTCGTGAATGATGCTTACCATCAAAAATTTTCGTAATATAGGAATTCTGTCAGAGCAACATATGATAACCGCACATGTAGTAGTCTTGTCGTTGTCATAGTGATGGCGCCCATGTGTCGTTTCAGGACACAAAAGGGGACTGACAACAATGAAAAAAGCAGAGTTATAACTTAGTGGCTGGATTGTCGACGGTATCCTAACCTTGAGATGGACACCAGACAATCGACGTTTATTTCCGAAATTAAGGTGAATCAAAGCTTCAGACTCAAAAGCTAGTTACAACTCAGTTTTCCAATAAGACCTCTGCTGATATCTTTATCGTACAGGTGTTAGAGTGTTATAAGTTAGTTCACGGATAGTGGTATCTCAGCACAATCATGATGCCGGTAACATTATGAATCAGTTGAATGACATGTCTTAACAGTCTGACACCAATTTTACCATTTCAAATTTTGTTATATGATTGAATTCACTCTGTTGCCATTTGTGTTATTGCGTGAATACTGGCTAAGAATGTCAGTCGCATTTTTTTATCCGAATGCATTTACTCCCTCACTGTTCAATATTGCTGCCAGATGTTCAGGAGGAGAGGAACAGCACTTAGTGCGTTTGGTGATCTGTGTTATTTATAGCTTCCAAAAGACGTCCAACGATAACTTAACGGTATGTTGTACAATGGGCACTTAGAATTTACCTTGGTTACAAATATATTTAAACAAGAATAATGGACGCAAGCTCGGACCTGGCATAAAGCAGATGTGGATTCCGTTCTACATTAGCTGACATTTTACCATCGAATTGTTGGGCAATCCTTTATGAAGTGTAGCGGACCTATTCGTGAAAGCTAGACAAGGCAATCAAAGTAATCTTACACTGTAAAATTCGTTCGTGTGTTTCCATGTAATTGTTATTCGTATTATAGAATCCCGTGCTATTCCACTGAATATGATTGTATCGTCGTATACCTCATAAACCACCGGTAAGTTTTGTGATGATTCCTTGTTTTCATATCTTGACATTTGTCTGAAAGTGACAGTTTTGGACTTACATAGACCTCAGACCATAGGCCTCAGACCAACTGGATCAGTATGATCTGAAAGAGGATTTGTATGCTTGGGGTTTAAACTTTTGTGCAAAATTGGACTGATTGGCACAGACATTGACACTGTGGAATACTCAGCCGAGTGCTTCCAACGACTTCGTTTTCAGAAAAATGGTTAGCCGAAATTTTATGGGTTTGTTGGCTACCGTGCTGAGCTTGGTGCAGCTGTGTTGGATCAGGTGAGGCTGCGTGAATGTTTACGTGAGTGAGCGGATATGGATTTGATCGATATTACAACTTGTATTCGATGTGGATGGTTGGAGATTCAACCAGTGCTATTAGCCGAAAAAGCGTTTCAGTAAACCATAAGATAAGTGTAGCATGAGTGTTACAACGCGTTGTGTTTTTGTTTCCTTCAACGAGCTGGTATATATTAAAGCATTTAAGATAGTAGTACCGCTTCATATGTTCTCATCAGTTGCAACACATAACGACGACGAATGTCAAAAGCACTCAAGCTGATTAAGTTCTTACATCAGATCAATATATACACCAGTCTGAAATTGGTCAGAACCATGGTAGACTAGGAAAGATCGAGGAAGGATGTTTTACGTACAAAATATTGTTAGGGCCTGTAATAATACGCTGTCATCATAACAAGTTCATGCCATATCCCATAGTGAGGGTTAAAATCATGACACTTCTTTAAAATACAGCAAACACAAAATGTCACTAGAAAACTCAGAAGGAACGGCGTATGTGAAGTTAACAAAAGAACAATTGGTCTTCAGTGTAAAGAAGAATTTGACATCAGTCCGTTATCCACAATCTTGTCGAGAAACCGTTGAAACTAATTGTTCATCACGGATACAGATTAGGTCAGTGCTGGAGTAGCTGACTGCGAGAGAGTGGGGGTACACGACCACAATAAGAAAATATGGGGACCAGTCGGCAAAACAGTTTTGCCAGAGGGAAAGCGATTACCATTTCTGGCTAGCTGCTTGATCCTTCTTACTCGCGTCCAAATGAAATGGTTCGATTCATCTCAAAGCAAATTGAGTGTGCCCTACAAGTCGAATCCGTCAGTTCTTCTATCAAAATCTTCATCTTTCATAATTTTAGAGACAACTAGAGATAAGAAGGATTTGGGTTGTTTAAACTCGCTCAAATTCATCTCCACTATCCAAATTTAATTACACTGTTGTTTGGGAAAATTAGTTCAGATGCACACAATCGCTGTTTGACATTCCAGGTACACGTACCGGTACATCTCAACAACCCTTTGGAAATCGCTTAGTCGTGTTTTAGTTCACTCAACGTCTACCTGATAAGAGCTGTCAAAACCCATCACATTCTGGTTATCATGTTAATCGCGGGAATTTCAATCTGTTGGATGCACACAAGTTAAATCCGATTTCACTCCCTATGGAAAACTATAGCGCAGATATATTCCACATCTGTTTTAGTGTGTGCCATTTTAAAGACATTGTAGATTGCCTCAAACCACAGAAGTACAGAACTCCGAAGTTGTTCTCAACGGTCTGATGATCAACTCATTATTGAATAAATGAGTAAAAAAAAACTACCAGCGAAATGGTTGGTCAAAAGCTGCCGAGGAAAATACGCGTTTCTACAAATATACCGAAATACCGAGTCTTTCCCCGGTTAACATAAGCTCTTACTATACATGTATATGTGCGCGATAACGTCATTTGTCAAATGGATCAGACAAAAGCTGCGTGCACGTTGATTGTACTTCACTGTAGTGTGTGACAGTGTGGATTATCTAAAGACTTTCAAGTCTACTCGAAAACGCAATAAGGATGTTCGCTGTCGTGGACCAGCGCTTTAATACAAGGTTTATCAGCAGTGTAATGACGAAACGGCTGCCATGAGATTCGAACCGCAAACCGGCAGATGAGACGCTTACAGGCTATTCATTGAGTCAGCCTGAAATATTCGGGAGCTGGAACGCATGCCATGTTAACTGTATTCCCCTGACAACTTTGTCCTCAGTGAAGTGATTCTCTTGATTTCATGCCGCGCAATCTAATTATTTGCGCTCAAGCTTTGTAAGGTGGAAACAGAACAGTGGATTCCCGTTTAAAGATTCTGTTTGGTTGCAAGTTGTAAATTTTTAATGATTCCTATTTTCTATGTATAGAGGCACTTTGATCTCGGAAAACTTTTGATATTCCGTCTTGGTCTGCTTGAGTCAAGAGATTTGCAGCTGTCTTGATAAACTGCGTATAATCGTGGATTCCTACTGGAAACTATTAATTAACATTGTGGGCTTCTGATTGTAAATCGCAGTCTTTGAGATTTCCAAAGTATGCAAAATCAGATCTTAGACTTTTCAAGTGCAGAGTAAATGCGGACAGAGCAGGTTTTGATGCTTTTAGCCAGGGTAAAGGTGAATTCCATAGGTTATAAATCAAGGGGGGTTAATTGCACACAGTGATCACTGTAGTCAGTTAAGAGGTATTTGTAAAACTAAAAGTTTGCAGGAAAGTACTTGTTTTTATGTGTATCAAGGAGATAGGAAGGAATTGAGGCATTTGTTTCAGAATCTGGTGGATTACGTTATTTTCATTCCCAGTGGTATTGGAAATATCCGCATGTTCGTCACAAATGTATTCTGCATGTAGAAGACATTTCTTTACAGATTCCCCTTTTAAACCTTCTACAGTAGTGACTACGGAATATTAACAAGAAACGTAATCCACTGAGTTATCTTCTGAAGTGAAATATTCTGCGCTGATATTTGGAAGTTACCAGTGATAGAATAAAAGCTGTCACGTACTGTCGATTCGATTTTCACCTACATTCATTACACAGTGTTTTCGAAAGCATTACTTGACGAAAACAACTTCAATTCCAGAAACTTGAATAAGGTATAAGGTGATAAGCCCATTGTGAGTTAATTTTACTGTAACTATCGAAATCAGTGGACTCTGATGATCTAAACAAACTGCCACAAAAACCTGAAGAATGAGCTGGCAATCACAGATCGTCTCAATGTCATTAAATACTGCACCTTGAGAAATTTGAAACGTCGAGCTACGTTGAAAACAAGAAAATCTGATGAAGTATAGCTCATTCTGAGGGTGTGGGAAATCAACAGACACATATAAACTGTTTGCTGGACAATATGTGGATAAAAACTATCTGTTAATGAAAAATTGTACTAGTCGTCCGGATTTGAAATCAAATAGGTGCACTTATTATGTTTGGAGAAAGCAAATCAACCCTGACCCAACAAGCATATCTCACAATTATATGACATTTTTTCGCACAGTTTGAAATCCATTCGGATTATGAAGAAAGCATTGCGTGATTTGATTCCCAGATAATCTCAAGTGTTTTTAGATGATGTCATAGTCCACGGGGGTCCGAACAAAAGCATATGCGCAATTTGGAGTCCGTGCTGGACTGCCTGGTGGAAGTCGGTTTAAAACTGATGCCCTCAGAATGTCACATCCAACACAGAGGTAACATTCCTTTGACATGTAATCTCCGGGGCAGGTATTCGCACAGACCCAAGAAAGACGAAACAAATTGGACCTTGCCTTACGCCGAAAAATGCAAACGAGCTGAGGAGCTTCCTAGGGCTAGCGTCCTATTATCGCCGCATCATCATTGATTTCGCTCGCATTTCCACTCTTCTGACCAGACTACTGCAAACTAATCGAGAATTCATGTGGACAGAAGAATGTCACCATGATTTTAAATCATTACACGAAGCTCTGTGCAAGGCGCCAGTGCTAGCTTTTCCGGACCTGTCACCGAACGCCGGGAGTTTGTTTTGGATACCGATGTAAGCGACAGTACAATCGGAGCGGTTTTCTCGCAACGAGGACAAGACTGTAGGGAGCAAGTGATAGCCTACGGTAGCCGGTGTTTAAATAAATGCGAGAGGAACTGCTGTACGACGAGAAAAGAAATGCTTGCGCTAGTATTCTTTACGCGACATTCCCGGCATTATCTTCTGGCAAAGGTTTTATCGCACGCACCTGCCATCAGTCTCTCCGCTGGTTACAAAACTCCAAAGATCCGGGTGGGGACAGTTAACCAGATTGCAGGAGATCCTACAGGAATACGACTTCGTATGTGAACTGAGACTCAGCAGACGACACTAAAACGCTGGCTCATTATCAAGGCCTCCTGTGCGGAATCACAGCGACTTTCCGTCTTGTACTTCGCAACACGTAGCGCTGATCAACTTATAGGGTGCAGAATATGACCACTGGCAGCGGGCTCAAGCACTGGATCCTGAAACTGCGCTGGTCTATGAAAGGTATTAGAGTAGTGTGATAGACCAACAAGCAAGGAAATGGGAGAAGAATGCTACGAATCTCGCCGCCCTTGAGCGCTATGGGAACGACTCAAGATGGCAGAGAGAGTATTATTTATCCAATACGGACCAGCTTACATGAGAAGAATCATGATCCCTCAGTCTATGGCACGTGACGTCATGACAGACTTGCACCTGGAGCTCGGAAATGCGGAAATGAACAAGTTGGAAGTGGCCGCACGACAACAATTTTGGTGGCCACATTAGCGGAGGGATGTCAGATTGTTAGGCCAATCGTGCAAGAAAAGTGGCACTTTCAAGAACCATCAAATAAGACTTCGAGCACGGTTGGAAGTTATGGCCGTAGGATATCCTAACAAGTAGGTCGGCAAATATATTGTAGGGCCGTTGCTCGAGACACCCCGAAACAATCGGCACATCTTGGTCCTGATAGAATACTTCACCAAATGGTGTGAAGCTGTCCCACTTGCACAAGTGGATACATTTACTGTAGCAACAGCTATTGTTGACCACTGGATGTGCCTTTGAGGAGCCCCGACCCAACTCCATTCAGATCATGGCTCCTGCTTTGAAAGCTCTTCAGTTCGCGAAATGTGTGGGTTACTAGAAATAGTTAAGACGCAAACCACAGCTTACCACTTGCAGAACAATGGGCAAGTGGAAAGGACGATTCGGTCCTTCAAAAATCTCCTCAAGGCTTTCGCAGAGGAGTCGCCGAATGGGACTTAGTTACAACGGAATGTCTGTTAGCTTATCGTAGTGCCATTCACTCTCTGACTGACCAAACCCCACATTTTCTGTGGACAGGCCGAGAAGTGAGACTACCCTCAGACGCCCGGTTGCCCGTTACACACCAACTGCAACTTCCGGTGGCACAATATGTAAGCAATTTTATTGGCACACTTTGGCGGGCCCGTCAGATTACACGAGCACACCTGGAGACATCTCACAGGCATCAGAAGGACTATTACGATAAAAAGGTATTTGGAGGTCCCCTGGAGGTTGGTGAAAGGGTGTGGTTACACAACACGGTTCCGAACCCGGGAGTCCCACTGAAGAGGCATAGACAAGGGAAAAGGTCGTATGTTGTCGAGCGAATACTTTCGGGGGCAACCTGTCAAATTAGTGAACTAACAGGAACCAACAGACAATCAATCGTGGTTCACTTTAATCGACTTAAAACATACACAAACCACAGGTCGGGGACCATCACCGGTCGTCCCCGAGGTCGGGATGGAAGTAGTAGTCCCGAACGTGCTAGGCATAGGCGAGGCACTGGGGACGGTGCTCGGCGAAGAGGAGGGCTGTGTAACGCGCGACTGAAACTAGTAAGCGCGCATAAATTAATTAATTAATTCCAACAAGTGTAAATGAGAATGAGGCAGTGGATTCAATGAAAATAACACACAGAACCAGGCACGCTCGAGTGGGTAGTCGCGGGTTGAAAAATTTCGAATTTCAAACAGGCTGACTATGGAACTACCGATGCAAATAATCTTGTTCCAACAGTGGAGCACACGGAATTGGACGGATGCCAACAGGTAGTCCAAGAGTGAACGTAAGACAAGAGGAAGAACTAAACTTGCGTAGACAGCATAATTAAAACATTCAACTAAAAACAAACAGGTAAATAATATTATTAACAGAATAGTACGGCAGTTATCAAGTTTCGCATTCTGCCAACGTTTTTGTTGTTCTTAGTGAGACGCAGTTCAAACTTCTGCATAACAATGTGAAAATTTTAGATTTCAATTTAACGATACAGTCAGCTTGCTTAAAGCTGGGGTGCGCAAGCTAACCCACCAATACTTGTACCAAATAAACCAAATTGTCTGTTGAAGAGAGCGCATGTACTTTTATGTAAACAGTGAAGGAAAAATCCGAACACTTTCCTTTTACCACCAGACAAAGTCTCTGTATTAGCCACTTTGAGGAAAACGGACTGTGTCTATAAAATACCATACATTATGGCAGATCGTTCAAATTTTGGTCTGAATGTTATGCAGACAGATGTCTTCACGTTTTTTGAGGAAAACACTGACAGTCTCTGGTATCTGAGAAAGGGTAAATTGATGCATGAGAAAATCTACGGTGCGCTCTTACAACAA
The DNA here is from genome assembly GCA_008508345.1 of Paragonimus westermani. Classification (NCBI taxonomy): domain Eukaryota; kingdom Metazoa; phylum Platyhelminthes; class Trematoda; order Plagiorchiida; family Troglotrematidae; genus Paragonimus; species Paragonimus westermani. The sequence continues at coordinate 100,561 of QNGE01000264.1, forward strand.
ATCCCACAACCATAAATCATATGCATTACTTGAATCTCAAAAACCTGACATGTCTTTTAAATCTATACTATAAATAGTCATTTCGGCGTACCATAAACTGTTCCAGTGACTTGTCCGATTTTTGAAAGCACTAGGAGGATACTTGCGCAACATGGTCTGAACGGAACATTTATATTGCTTCAATTCTTAACAGACCTCTTGAGAAAAGACAACGATACATTTTGATGTAAAATCATATTTTTATGAACGTTCCGCTAAACAAGGTGATATCTGTGGTGAAGGTTCAGGATTCGAATACTCAGACCACCACTACTGATTCAAACCAAGCACAACTGCTTTAATGAAGACAATAACTTCAACCTAACTGAGAAGTCCTAGCCACGGGGTTATCGACTGAAGAGAACAGAGTTACCCTCTTCGCTTTTAGTTCGAAACGATCGGGCAACCAGAACACTATTCATACAAGGTTATCGTTAGGCGTTTGAATGCGATTATTTAGCCATAACTATTGTGAGCCTGCTGGCGTTGATGTTAGCAGACTATTCTCACAAGCACGAGGATCACAGTGCACACTATGATCTGGACAAGGATATGTACTACTGGTGAGCTCTAGTGAGGGCAAAACTTGAGTCTCGTTCTTCCTTTTGAAGTGGGCTAGTTGAAACGCGAACGCTGCAATCAGTTGTATGTGATGTACAGTTTTGAAGGGGTATACACTGTTGATAATTCCGAAGCAAAGCATAACATGTCCCTTACACTAGCTCTGTTCAGAAGTGGTAGGTTCTTGTACCTGCGTACTACCAAAATCCAACTGTTGTTCAATTGTGAAGTCTACCGATAAATGGATGACGCAGCAATGGGAAATCCACATAGGTCCGCAGTTGCTGACATATTTTTATGGCGTACTTAGAAAGACTAGTAACAATAACTATCCACTCCACAACGCACTATAAGCGATCTGTTAGTGACATATTCTGTTTATGTCTTAAGATGACACAAAGACAGACTGTGCGCACAACTCAATAAACTACACCCGAACATCCGTTTCGCCGCATAAATTCAGGAGAATAACAAACTTTCACTTCTAGTTACGGAAATCTCGTTGAACAATGGGGAATCCCTTACGAGGAGGGTGCGTAAGAAGCCCACTTGTAGGAGGCAGTATACTCATTTAGAAAGTTCACACCAGTTTTTTAAACGTGATCCCGTTCGAACTCTCTTCAGTCAAGTTCTCAGGGCCCGTAGAGTTTAGATAATAGAACGCTGTTGCAATTTTTACCTCGAAATAAGTTAGAAGAAGGTTCAGGCGGTCAATATCAGAAACATTCTTGCAAACCCATATATGTAACATTGACAAACAAGAGTGAGAATATGACTACCGTCATCAAACGTAGACTAAAATTTGTCGTCAGAGCTGCGTACAACGTGGCAGAGTTGAGATTGATCAAACAAACGGCACGGCTGCTCTGCAAACCGGGGGGAAAACCACAACAACTCACTCGCGACATCAAACTTTTTATGAACTCGCTTGTTGTTGTAAAGTCAAGTGTATCGTACAAAGAGTGACAACGCCTAGGACACGTGTCTCGGTGCACATCCCCAAAATGCCAGTGGACAACGAACATTCAGTACACTTAGTCTTTTGTTGAAGCCGTTACGATATACCTCTAGAAACCATCTTTCATGTACGGAAGCGAATGGTATCCAACCCATTACAGCCATGATGTTAAGGGTCTGTAATGATGATTAATTATTATTATTATTATTATTCAAGTGCCTGTCATTACTATCACTTGAATGTTTTAATTATGATGTCAACCCAAGTTTTATTCCCCCTCTTGTCTCACGTTCACTCTTGGATTACCTGTTGGCATCCGTCCAATTCCGTGTGCTCCACTGTCGGATCAAGATTATTTGCATCGGTAGTTCCATAGTCGGCCTGTTTGAAATTCGAAATTTTTCAACCCGCGACTACCCACTCGAGCGTGCCTGGTTCTGTGTGTTATTTTCATTGAATCCACTGCCTCATTCTCATTTTACAGCTGTTGGAATTAATGCATGCTTATTAATTATAGCATGTGTGTTTTAACCAAATAAATTGGTCAGTATATTTCTGCAGAGCATATCTTTCGTTACTCCACTCGCGTGTTCAAAGTTCATGCACGTAGATATATGCTCCAAAATTTTCATTTTAATAAACCCGGAACTTATATACCGACCCCAATTATAGACTACTTTGAGAATGGTCCGTCTAACAAAATGCCTTGATAAACAGACCAAGCAGATCATACCAACGTGCGAATCATTCTTCACTCGTCGGTTAATCTACTAGAGTTCCGTCCACTGCTAACCAAAGAAACGAGCTTAATGGGGATTTCTACCGAACAAAATGATCAACTATCGAGAGCTGCATAACTAACATCAGTCCACTTTCGGATGTACAACCCAGTGGTGTGATCGTCTGTGAATCGGTGTAATTTGCAGCACCTTGCTAAACTGACACACACTCGAGAGACTCTTGTCATCACAAGTTTCCTAGCCGACATTCTGTTTATATCTTGCAGGCCACAATTGGAATGTCGCTACCTTGTCTTTCTGTGTTCTATGTTAAGGGAATTCCACAACACAACATCATCTTACAAATATATGCACTTTCCACAATCCTTTCTTCCTAACATGTAGTGACCGCGATAGAATTTGTTTCCCGCCAAATATCGGCAGCGCTATTTATAACTTTAGCACAAAATTATGAACATACTCAATATTTTGAACATCTGTGGGAGAGTTGATAGTGAGCCCACTGACAAGAGTGGATTGGTAAATATTCTGTTCTTTCCAAAACTGCTGTTTTCATAGTAATGCTTGCGTTTCAGTTACGCTTGCTTATAACTAACAGCTGGTAACAATCACGATGACGGTGTTGCTTCTGGCGGACAATAATTTTCAATGCTCATCGCACCATTATTTTAAAATCCGACGGGAGTTTGTGAGGCGATGTTGCAATTAAAACTGAGAATGAAGTGGTCAGGAAGATTGGTGTGTTTTCGTTTAGACATGCGTAACTACAGATACATATAACTGGGGTACATATCCTAATCAGATTTTGGTTTCCAGTTAGAAAGAATGACGAATTCTGGATAGTTTGCTAGTTCGATTACGCAATTGTACGCTTCTTGGTGTGCTTCCGCTTCAGAAGTGCAAGCAATTATTGTCCCATGTATAATAAATGCTTACTGATAGAAAGTACAATATATTTGAAGTGTATTTAAAAGTGATGCTGATTTATAGCTATAATGGTGCTTTGACTACCCCAATTGTCTTCTAATTTTGTGGGGTTCGTCGCTATTTTGTTATGCGCTTCTAGCTTCTAAAGGGAAGAATGTTCTAGGTTTTTTGGGTGCAGTCGATGAAATTAGTGTGGTATGAGCGGCTTTTGTAACTGACTAATCTTTCGTTAAAAAGCTCAGTGCGTCTGGTGTTGTCAGCGAGTTACCTGCTTCCCAATAGATCAATTAAATTTATTGACTCCAACTGGATCAACAACTCGGTTTGTCTATCGCTGTCTATCGATGATTTCAACCAAAAGTTATTTGCTTGGAAACAATAAATATTTTAAGGGAATTTTTTCACGAACATGAAATGAAACAATGTAACAAAAGTTTCTAACCCTTACCTCTTGATACAAACACCATGAAATTGCTGCAATAGTCCAAACGAACGTATTTATGTGAAAGATTCCATGATACGTTCACTAAGGAGACGCTGTTTGGCACTAAGCTTTGTCCAGTTTCGGTTTAGATAAGCAAGACCTGTTTTAACGGTAACTACCGAAGTTTGGAAAATTGTGCTGAGTAGTATTTTTCCAGCTTAAGAATTGGATTTATTATAACAAAGTATATGTTGCTCACAAAAACTACTAGGCCGTTCTCATCACTCAGCACAGGGTTGACTCTTCTGTCTTCTGCTCTTTTCACTGCGCTCCACTACTTTCCTACGCGTTAAGCAAACGCTCACCAAGGTAAGGCAAGATCATTTTACAAATTGTGATGAAACATCAATGATCTTGTGCTAGTGAACACACTTACCAAGAAATGAAGGTAAATATTTTACGGTAATATCTTCATCGATCACGTACCAGTTGGCTAGCACTTCATAAACCTTTTCTGTCCCGCTAATTGAAGTGCACTCGCAAGCGTATTTGAATGCTTACAAAAATTTTCCGGGAGCGTGTAACACGCAAGATATTGATCAATCTATTTGTCTATCCAATTTATTCGAAAACCTTCGTTTCATCATTACACTGATCAGACGCTTATTGTTTAGAAGACTATGCGAAACGAATTTATTCTTCAAAATTAGTCTAAACATCCTGCTTGTGAAGTTTCGAGTAAGTTAATATAATAAAGTTTCAAGTATTCGAATGTTCAACTGATCTTAAGATTGTAATCTTTGTCTGATATCGGAGAAGTGATTGTTTACTTTTACAACGGTTTCTAAGTCAATTCCATAGAACACTGAAATGCCTCATTTTGAAAAGGAGAATGTGATTTTCAATTTTGAAATTCACGTTTGTGCTTACTGAAAGTTAAAGGGAATTTAAGTCTACACGGGTTTTCACAATGAGCACATGGTTTGTTTAGCAATTGGTGAGGTGTTTACACTTGAATCAGAAGCAAAATAAATGGAAAACAAAACATGTTGAAAGTTGTTTACATCTTTGAAAGCCGATGGGATGCAATTAGCAGAGTGATATTTTGAACACGAAAAACAGCTTACCGCAAACCATGCTAGAAAAATGAGATTTCTGTGGATGCTTTCAAATCTTGATGCTCATATTACTAACATTGGGAAATGTGGTGGGATAAGCAGATCGACGTCTTTTTACTCGTTTTATCTAGGTGTTATTTATGCTTCTGTCCTCCATTCGGAAATTTCACAGGACTTTTCAAGTAATCAAATCGAATTTTTCACTTGCGTGTATTTCATAGGTTATGTTGTCCGATCTTATTGGGCTGTGTGATTTGTGCAAACCGTCACATATTTCCCCTGCTTATATCCGTGTAGTTATTGTTGTAGAGTAATTCATACTCACGCATTCGAGATGTTAAGTGAAATGCATTCCTAACTCCTACGATCCGTTTGTGGGCGTGCGGATCGGAACTCAGGTCATCTTTTGCCCATTTGTTCCTAGTGCTTTTGCTAAGCCGTAAAAATTGACAGTTAAACATATTTCTGTTTATTGATGAGTAGTGTAACAGACTTATGGGTTCATATGGGACCCAACTGTGAAAAGTCAGAGTTTCGGCCGGATTCAAACCAGAGACAGATACAACATGCCTCATCGAGGCCGAATCCCTGACTTCGTCGATTCGTATCTTAGCTGGTAGAGCGCTTGCCGCGTTGAGGCATGCAGTGTCTTTCGCTGGTTCGAATCCGGCCGAAGCCCTGAATTTTAACAGTTGAGTCTCAGCTGCAGTTTTTCTCCTTGTACAGAAAATGCATCACCTTCCTGCTGTAAGCACTATTCGTAAACGTCGTTTCGTGACGTGTCTGTAGGGTGCACAAAATGTCTCCAGTACGAATTTACTCACCTGAATTTAGTGAAGAAAAGCATTTAGAATCTTCTATCCGTTTAAAACGGAATTATCAACTTGGTTAGTGAATTCTTAGGTCAGGGCCATTTCATTCAAAACGGAGGGATCCAGCGAATTAGCATGAGATGTCCTTGCCTGAAGCGTGACTGTAATCTTTCCCTAACCAGTGTTTTTATCCAAATTACCTAGGGTTGTCTTCGAACCATCACCAAACGACACTTGAACACACTCATCATTTTCTTCACTTCTAAAGAACTGTTTATATCTGGACGCATCTGGTTGGTTATACTTCGGTCAGTTCACCAAATTACACATCTCCCGGAGGCGATAATCTTACACTTTTAAATTTCCGCATTATCTCGTTCATTTTGCTCAGAATGGTTACAATATTAGTCAATTTTTCATGTGAGTCACGAATAATGTACAAATCAAATTTTACACTCACACATCGCCGATGCAATTTAACAGCAGATATGGTCCGCTGAGCATTTCGACGCTCCGTTACTGACCAGCGCATTTACGCCCGATGTACGTGTATGCGGTTCAGTCAGATAAAAGGTGGGTGATCCGAACAACACCCTCATTAACTTCCAGTAGTATTTCATGCTCATGTTTCGAAGGAACAATAAACTTTGTGTATAATTTAATTAATTGATTTGAATACAACGTCACTCCACTAGGACAGATGCGACAGAAACTAAGTGGTTAAGGGTACAACGACGAACATCTATTTGCGCTGAGAAACCAATTAATACATTAAGAAAATGGTATCACATATTCAATGCACATGTTGAATCAATATTTTAATCAAAGCACTGTCGCGTTATCAAAATTTCCAGTGACAGTGAAGAACCCACGTCTAGCACAAATCCGTCATATATAAGGGTTTACTTCATGATAAGTAAACATTCATACAGTCCAGTATATCAAAAACTAAGTGCACTTCGTGAATTTTGGTGAATATTCTTGATGGTTCATTCAAACAGAGATCACTAGATTTTGGATAAGAGTGGGGAAACTCTTGTTGTGGCTTACATATATTATTTATCCTTTTTTGATACAAGCTTTGGAAAACCAAACCAGACTCATAGGTACGTTTTTAGCATTTAGCAGAATTCGTGTTCGAAATATGAGAAATCCCCATTTTCCTAGAAAAAAATGACTCTTCGCATGCTCCCATCAAACTGGATTGTAAACATATTGCTTTCTGTTCAAGTCTTGCAATAAATATTTTTCCTCTATATTATCATGTCCTGAACGGGAAGTACATGTTGTGTAAGGCATTTTCTCTGTTGGGTACATGTCAGCTTTTGGCAACTTACTAACAACTATTGCAGTAACGCACATTATTGTACGAAAAATATGTGAAAACGCTGTCAAACTTAATCGTGGCTCGCCTAGACAGTAGATGCCGAGCTCAGTTTCACTGATTCGACTCCACGATGTCACTACTAGATATGTACAGTCCATAACAGCTTTACAAACAAAGAGTCGGCATGTATAGCGGCACACCATTAGCTGGATCACGGTTGACGTTTTCTTGGTAGCGGAATACCAACAAACAGCTCACAACAAACATACATGAAAGTTGGGTGTTACGTATTCCTTTAGTGTTGTTGCATTACTTATTAGACCACTCAGCAAACAGATTTCAGGAACCAGGTAGTTGAACTACTGATTAACAACTCATCTTTCTATCCGGCTGAGACTGACATCACGGACGCCGTTTTGGGTTCTAGTAAGATCACACCGTTAGAATCGAATAAAACCAAAGTGTTGTTTAGCAAATGTCAAATGTTCTCAAATACTACTCGTACAGATTCGTACGTTTAGCACTAATTTTAATGTTACTGAGTTGGTAAATATTGCGGCTATAACACACACACACAATCCGGTAGAAAATGTGGGAAAATACATGAAAGTGGACGTTATTTTACAAGATTCCATTGCACTTCATCCTTGGCAGTAGTGCGGCTATATTCTCTTTGGCGACACGTTCCCCATATCGTAAACAGACATTTTTTTATGTTGTTTGTGGTCACTAGTCTTCCCAGCCCTCAGACCGGCTGTTTAATTTCTGCGTTTATGAGTCGTAGTATGCTACTCACAAATGGAGCTTTGTGGTGTATAATACTAGTGAGTGGGTCCAATATGAAAATCATGGTTACTATATCTTTGCATCAAAAGGTTCATGAACTATCAAACACAACCCAATGTTCGCAAACCACTACCAAGTTCATATATCTAATCAGACTTGTACAAATATTTCCCCCTCAATATTTGTACGTACAAATGATACATCGTGAATGTTGTATAACAATTATCACGTTCAATACGCATAAGATATTTTTGAGGATAACTCTCAAAGCAGCTGCCCAAAATTTCTCCTGCCTCAACTGCTTGCAACTGATTGGACTGGCACAGTCTTACTTTTGTAATAGCAGTTTCTACACTAAATTTACCGTGACTAATTCATCTAGGGTCTTTAGTTCTAAGTATCTGTTTTGTTCCCCATCCTGATATATTGATTCAACTAGACGAAAAAACAGGTAATTTGAGCTTTGAACAAGCTTTCACTACAATGCCTTACATAATACTTATCAGTACACTGCGTTCAGACAGAAACACTCCCTGTAAGTATTTGCAATATGCACGACGATTTTGATGTGTTAGTTCAGTCTATCGTGGCCCCATAGTTTAGTGCATGAGAAGTGAGCATATTAGCAACGCAATCCCAAATTGTTACGAGTATTTAGCGTTTCAGTCAACCGTACCGTTTCTCAAGCCGTTAAAGTAAGTGTGTCAACAGAATGACGGAGGTAGACCCCAAAATCTACAAAATTGGTAATGGATTATACAATTTGAGTTGGACAGTGGATATTTTCATAGCCGTATGCAGAGAATCATGGGTGAGTTAACTTGTGTTCGTTGCTTCCACACACAAATTCCACACTGTGAGTAACAATCTTGCGCACGAAACAAACGATAGCACTGCCAGTCTAAAGTGTTTTTCTGAGACATATTTTGAGGAAGCTTTTTCCATTGGATGACTGAATGACTGAACTGATCACAGTGACTGATCTTAAGACCATGGAATCCTTCCGGTTGTTTAAACTCAAAACCACAACTACAAATAACACCGAATGACGTGTACCTGAAAAAGACAAGATTTGAGCATTAGCTGTCATTTTCTTTGGAGTAAACAAAAAGTCACGAGATATAGAGACAAGCGCTTAATTTTTATAATATCTGATAAGTTCATAACCAAAGTCAGTAACCCTAATCGTTGTACTATTTATACCAGCTATGTACTTATGAACGGATGCTAGGTAGATGGTGGAAAATCCACCATACATCTACACACGATAACTGAAAACGGCAGAGTCATGACGCCCTCCGTAAGCCATATCCTCAATTATTGTGCAGATGAAGACGGCAATTAAAATCAAACATTGCAATATACGTATATATGTTGATCAGAAGAAACTAAGTGAGTCAATGAACCAACGTTCGTGGTACAATCTCAATTTGACTAGAGGAAAGTTGTACTCGAACGTCTGTTAACAGCCCATCTCTAGAATACCGTAATCTCAACAACAGCCATTAGATGTTCCTTATATGACTTGATCTAATCGAATGACGTAACAGGAACCACACGGTGTTCTACTGGTTTTAGCCTCATTTTCCGGAAGTTTATGGGTAAAACCGCAACAAACAATGTTGCAAGGAGAGGTTGTTGTGGAGATTGAAGTTTTGAATCCTCTCTCTTATTGTTGAATAGAAATGTTCACGTCGAGAATGAGGAGAATTTAATTAGAACGAACGGATTATCAATGCTTATATAAATTTACCCTCGCTGTTACAATATGTACAAGATGAGCCACCGTGCAGTCTATGAATAACTATCACCGGAGGGTCAGTGGATACAGATTCATGACACAATCATTTTAAAAATGAACAACCAACAATAATTCCCCCGATTGTTTTCAGCCTGTTGTATTTGCTTAAATGAGTGGAATTTCTTGAAACACAGTCAACTGTTGTGTTCTTGCTAGCACTCACATGGCATGCAACATGAAACACTCAGCTGAAAGAGAATGCAAAGCAAGGGCGTCCTTGCCAACTTTTCTGGCAAAAATACTAATCTCGGTGGTCGTTAACCTGGAGGGAATTTAGCTGATAAAAATAAACGTCACAGCCATTGATAACAACCTGAGAATCATACATCGAAAAACAACAAAAAGTACGGATATTATTTTTCATATCGACACTTTTAAACCTGTTATTAATTGCGTTTCCATTGACTATGTCTATCATAATGAAAATCATGCGCTGATTCCGCATAAAACTAGACCTTCGTGGGGCGAGAAATAATCGTCTATTTTTCATTTGTAGTGCAGAAATAACGCCGACGTTTTTACGTATAATTGCGTTCTTTTGGAATTTTGTTTCATTCCAACTCGCGATTTGTATAAATGGTTTAATATGAATGAAAAATCAGGAGGAAAACGAAGCTGTCCATTAGGTCGACGTGGGATTGTACAGTAGATTGTTCGGAGTAATTGTAGATATTCTCACTTTCACTAATCCGCCAATTTTGACAGTTAGATCCATAACGATTCTATTTTCACATTTCTACAGTAGTTTTAGGATTAAATTTTGGAGTAACCGTTTTATAGGCTGTTAGGCATAATAACGGACAACCAGGCGAAAATAAGCATTAATAATTTATTGGTGTTCAAAGTTTTCTTTAATCACGGTCAACTTCCTATTCCAGCACAGTAGACGGATGATAAGGGTATGATGATAAGGGTATTTGTATATTTGGTATTGAATATGCAATATAGAGAGCAGCTGCATCAGTGAGTGTCTTAACTTGACTCAATGTTACGTTCATTACCAATTCGTCTCCGGACAATTAGCTTGGTGTTGTGAAACAGGTAAACAAACTGATCAATCTAGATAGTATACGCCAACAGTATGAGCGGATACAAAGTTGTTTCTGATGTACTTTGTGAAGGTATAAAACAGACATCCTGAGGTAGATGTGGTTAACGTTGGTCACTGGTTATTTCAATTTGTATGTTACTGTAGAATATACATGAAATATAAGCGAACATTGAATGAATAAACATTCATTTAACGATATCACTGCATAGCCTGTAATGTGTCCCAATGTGTCTTCAGCGATGGCTTGTATTTCGGACTAATTCAACTGCAGTATACTCGTTAAAATAAAACACCCGAAACCAATGCCACTCTCGCTTCAACAGACGTCATATACTCTTCAGGGAGGTTAAGCAAACCATGGAAACGTTATGAAAAGGAAAACTGTTGATTAAGGCGCGATCGAGGCTGTTTCCATTTTGCAAGCGACTTTTTGGTGTCTTTATCAAATTGTACTTGTTGAGTTTCCAGAATTTCTGTTCATTTGATTAATTTTAACGTTTTAAAGTTAGAAGGCATTCGATAGTTGTTCATGTTAACGAATTGAACGGTTTTCAAACATTTGCTTAGAAAAAATTAGACCGTTACTCATCTCTTTCTTAGTGCACTTTCCGAAAGGTCTTGATGGTGGTATTGGCTGCTTGCATTTCATTACGTGAAAGTTGACTAAGATTGACGAATGTGATAGAATTCTATATGAGTTTGATTCGACTTAGTAATATCTGAACTACAGTAATTTGTATATTCAGAAGGATGTAATGTAACATTTCCGGGACACTAACGCTTTGTGCTCAAGACAAACTGTCCAACTTGAAGTTCTCTATCAACGTTTGCAATCTGAACACCGGAAGGGTGTTTACGGTCATCAGTACCTGTACATCCGTTGTGCATTTGTATCGTCAACCGACATACTACATCTGTTTCCATGGTTTCTAGGACGTGTCAAGTCTGTTAAGTCAAGCAACAGGTTTATTGAAAACGATTGACATCCTGTGCAAGAAATTGCAACGGGTAACTTAGTGGGAAATATTGACTATTACAGCATAATTATGACTGAAAAAGGAAAGGACGACGAAAGTAATTAACATACGCTGCACAATGATAAGTACGTGAATCAACATAAGGTAATTTTTTGCACAACAGCAATAAAACCTACACACAGCCGGTTTTTTTTGTTATTCTTCATTCGAGCGAAAACAGTCTCAACCCCAGAGGGAAAAAACTAAACACAAATGGTCAACTTTCATTTCAAATTTATCAGGACTGAATTAAAGTTGACAAACAGCTTAAATCTATTAGAAAAAAAACGAATTAACTAGATAAGAATGAAGGTTAATAAAACTCTGGGGACATAGCCAATGTTGTAGTGTGTTTTAATTCTCTTCGCAAATTTACACAGTTTTTTCATTCACACTTCGTGAGACGATTTTAAGGGAAAGCTAGTTATGTTTTTGAGTGCGTGTTTTCAAAGTGGCTGGAATTGCAGGGTGCAGTATGTTTTCGTCAACGAATGTTGTTGCATTTGATCAATTTAATGTAACTTTTTTTCAATCATCTCGTTCGTTGCGATGTTACCTGAATGCTATTTTGCGGAAGTTGCAATGAATAACTGAGAAAAGTAGGTGGATTTTAAATAAGTTTTCATTATGCTTTAAAGGTGTTTTTTGTGTAAAAAGTCGATTACCTCTCACTGGAATTACAACGTATCAAAGTATACTCTAAGACAGTTTTTGATCATAATACAGCTATAGTTGAATTCATTACATGACCATTAGAACACAATGGTATATTCGTCTTGTGACAGATGGATAAATTTTTGAAGGATTTCGAAGGTTTTTACCAACCTGGACGGGAGTTTGTTAGGCTTATTCAACTACTGGCTGGGTCATTAACACCACATAAGTTAATCAGCACGTAGAGAAGACCTGTTACCACATTTCACTACTTCGTATACTCTCATCACTTGCAAAACGTCAAACACGTGGGTTGTGTACACTAGACTATTAGAAATACACCAGGTATACACATATACGCTTACACCAAGTAATTTATCACGAACATCACGGCAACCAGATGGGTTGTTTCAACCACCGGTGTGCAAGTAGCGCCGGTTGATGAAGTCTGATCGAAATAGTCGCGCTGAACGCCAGTAGCTTCGGGTTCTGCCTGTGCAACGATATTTTGAATGAGTTAAGTGGGTCAACCTGATGACCTGTTATTATGAGGTGTGTATCAATCGATGTTATGTTCCGCTACTCGCTGAGATCGTTGTCGGTCGGTTCTGTCTGCGTAAACGTCTGAAATTTGTAACAGTCGGTTCCTTTGAGCCACTTGAATAATATATTCATGAAACAAGTTGCGATATGAATTCAGTTCGTACAATGTCGTTAGCTCGAGCAACATAAAAAAGCCAGCAGGACTTAAACAGTTCAAGGCATGAATCGGATTGGATCGTGATTGGTACTCACGGTCAAACCCACGGCACACGAAGATTGACGGTCAGTTCTTTTTGTACGAGTAGAACCGGCTGTCTACGACCGATCAAAAATGCTTCGATATAATTGAGAATTTGTGGACTGTGAGCATTCATCAAGACTTTAATTCAACATGCGATATTGACACCGTGACCTTTGGTCGATAAGTACCTTGCAATGGGTGAAACGGCGTTTCGTCCTCGCTGGGTGTCACTCCTTGGCAAATAGGTTGGTGCAGCTCTTAGTCCCTTCGAGATGCGCTCGCTGACCCTGACTTTAAGCGTTTTTTCTCTTCCACCGATGCAAGTTTTTACGCAATTGCAGGAAAATGATAACCGTCTGTGTCAATCGGGTTTCAGCCCAGTTTGTAACTTTAACCGTTTCACCCGTCTTGCTGGTTTAGTTTTCATGCTAGTTACACATTCATGACTGAAGGGATTGTATGAAATGAATACGTATCATAGTTTGTCTTCTGACCAGTCTACTCAAAAGTTAACGTCACCGCAACTACAAATTAACCGACAAATAACGTGATAGAATGTTTGGAGAATTTGTGTTCGCAAATTTAAAGAACTGGTCGTTTGATGATTTGAACTAAACGTAATCGGGCAATCAAACACGTATAATCTTAATTTTTGTGTGATACCGATTGCCAGACAATCTTCTTCACATTACGGAAATAGAAATATATATCTCTTTCGAGCTGTTCAAACCAGCCCATAGCACCCGTTTATCACCTTGCGACCTTCAGTAAATTTTTTATCATACCCGTTCGCTAGTAATATGCTTCTCAACACCTCTTGTTCCTTCTACAGATAATCAAAGAAGCGAATACTCCAGGACTGAGGATGATATGTGACGGCGATCAGCTAATCGTAGAACAAAAGAGGGCAGATAGTCTCTACAGTTCTTTATTTTTCTGCTGATAGCATGCAAGCCAGAACCCGAAGCTTCTGACGTTCAGCGAGACTATTCCGATCAGACTTTATCAGCGGGCGCTACTTGCACACCGGTGGTTGAAACAACCCATCTGGTTGCCGTGGTGTTCGTGATATATCATTTGGTGTAAGCGTATATGTGTATACCTGGTGTATTTCTGCTGGTCTAGTGTACATAACTCACGTGTTTGAAGCTTTGCAAGTGATGAGTGTAAAATAGGTGTTGACTTATGGTTACACGCGTACTCTCTATGCACTAATGACAAATTGTGTCGCTTCCATCGAGTTTGCATCCACTGTGCATTTTCATCGACGAGAAAATTCTTTTTGCTTCGGATAGTTTTCGCACACCGGACTCATATCAACGTCCATTTCTGAGTCTTATAGATGCTATGTGAAAAAATTTACACCCTAATAGTGAGTTCGTACATCTCTGAGACTGACTAATAGTGCGCCTAATGATGATTTTGAGTGCTGTTCAATTTTTCCTGAAAGCACGTTTCGAGCATCTGATATTTTTTGTTCTCAACTTACCATAACGCTACACTGTTCTTAAATATTCTTACTCTGTGTAAACTTTTCGGTGGAATGTTTAAACAGATTGTTAACTGTATGATATACGGATGCAACTTATTTATTACCGCAGGAAATAAAGACGTGTTATTCATTATTTGGGCCGAAATTTTACTTGGCCATACAAACACCCTGACGACACTGTTGTACAAATATTGGATTGTCGCATTACGGGATTCACGGCCTTCATGTGAAACTGTTACTTTTGGCTTATGCACTTCATGTGGGTCTCTTCGAAAGTAGGCGGAATGTATTCAGGGGGGGACAAGGATCTTTGTAGCAATAAAGCCCATAGTCAGTATGATCTTGTGAAGTTTGATGACGGTTCAGCGTCGACTGTTCAAATTAAAGTCTAGGTGCATTGAGCACTTAAAATTTATCACATTCTGGAAATGTGAACTCTCTACTGTTCGTCGAGGCATAACCTGAATTTCACTACGCATCGAAACTCTCTGGATAACTCCAAGCTACATGAAACCGAGTTAGAAGTTCTGCAAATAGAGATGTTTAACATTTCAACAGATCGTAATAACTAACAAGCGATTTCCAATAAACCCCGAATTTCTGTGCAAATTAAGTTGTCATGTGAGCAAAGCCAATAGGATGACAAACAATTCGATAAAAACAATTCCTACAATTGGTTTTTGACCGGATTTGATGCTCAGGGGTTGTGCGCCGGACGTTATACCGACGTTATGTGATTAAGTTAGGAGGAAACTATTATAACCTTTCTGCTGAAACAACAGCAGACTCAGTGCTAGATGCCGGCATCCGAAAACTCACGTAGGTTTGCATTTCTAGAAGTGTAGTCCGTGTCCGTTAGCTACAAAAACCTGCCACATAAAAGTGATTTTGGTTAAACAGTCGTTACTTCAGTAATAGACACTCGCCGAAAACATGAGCGAAAGTTTCCAGTTTCTAAGTGACCGTAACAAGTGGCAGTCAAACCGGCGGAGTTTTTCCCTGGACGTTTAATTTTTATTGCTATAAGCCAACTTACTTACAGCTGCCAGTAATGTCGCTTGAACTCGTCGTATAGTATGAGAGCTCAGTTTATTTTTATGTACGGAGGTTTCGAATCGGATAAGCTGCAGTACGAAACCCAGCTACGCAAATGATTAAGTGCGATTTGTGAGCTCGCTAGTTACGAAGATATAACGGAGAAGATATGGATTGGTGAGCACTCTGGTAAACGTACGACGACATGTGAGAGTAAACGTGGAAATGATCCAGATCACTTCCCAGCTGTAATTATTTCCATTTTTACCCATAATTCCATTGAATAAAGGCGTTTCACAGAAGAGATTCACTTGTAACTTTTGTGACTGTTGGTAATATAGTTCACGTTACACAATGCTGTGTCTGTGTAGTAATTTTATTCTAAGTTAGGTACAATCTTCAATCGCGAATACTTGTCATTCGGATTTGCTGAAATCGGTTATTTAGCAACCGGGGATTATAGATTATGAGAAATGGTTTAACGTCTTTGTTGTCAGTGCACAGACAAACCTAACGCTGGATCGTGAAATGTGCCTCGATTGGCTGTTGGTGTCTATATAACCAATTTGATAGATATGTTTTTGTCGGTTTTTGGACTACTTTCGTGAATGTCAGTGTGTTTTTGTTTGACTTGCTAGGCTTGTTAAAATGTGCCAAATGTAAACTCTGTCAATACGTGCCATACGATCCAATTTACAGATAAGACGGAACTTATGTCTAACGTGGAAACAAACCTAGTTTACCGGTGAATATTTCTTCCGACATAGATTAGAAGCAAATAGTAAGCCCATCTGTCTTACGAAGAGGCATATTTGAATAAAACTCGAAGGCATGTTGTGAAAAAGCAACAGACAAAATTTGATAGAAACAGTTCGCCGTTGATTAACCGATAGAATTTTGAGACGCAATGTAATTTGTTGTAAACAGTTTTTATAGTGTATTTTCGGGAGAAAGGACAGCATTCATTCCGGTCGGATGAGCCAAATTTTCAAACCAGACTCGAATTTCACTAATTTATTTTTGGCTCATTTCATAAATGATCCGAACAGTTTCTGGAGATTTGGTTGATGTAAACTGAAACACACTCAAAGTGATCAAGTCAACTGCTCCGCAAGGTTGTACACAACTGTTTCTAGTAGAGCCTCAGTAATGGTATGCATTATTACCAGCTCTAAGGTAAGTATAACCTAATTCTGAATCTTCTCGAAATATGTTGACTAAGATATTTACTAGAATACAATAGCTGCTGCCAAATTTGAACATTGGTCAAACTATTGCGAGCGAAATGAAAAGTAACATTTGCATACGCTCTTAAGTGAGAATACCACTAATAAGGTTTGTTAAAAACTGTTGCAATAATGTTAGTCGTAAGACATAATGTAACATTTTCAAATGTATTAGTGTGACTAAGTTTCTAAATATCAGACAGAGAATATTCGCGCTACCTCAGTTTGATTCCATAGTTATAGCAGACGAGAACAGCA
The DNA here is from genome assembly GCA_008508345.1 of Paragonimus westermani. Lineage (NCBI taxonomy): Eukaryota > Metazoa > Platyhelminthes > Trematoda > Plagiorchiida > Troglotrematidae > Paragonimus > Paragonimus westermani. The sequence continues at coordinate 117,570 of QNGE01000264.1, forward strand.
ATCCTCAAAAATGAACACAAACAATAGCAAACATAACTACTCAGTTTGTTTACATGTGAAAATATTGACTTACATTAATGGCTTCTTTAATTTTTTGCGATCGAGCCACTCTGGCAAAACCTAACTTTTTAAAAAGAGAATCGATGCGATCCGATATAGGCGGTCGATCGACTTTTGTTGTTTGTGCTGTGTTGTGCTCTTTGGGGACGGTAGTGTCCGTGATATCGTTAACATTATCAGTTTGTTCCATTTCGCTCAAGTTTTCTTCAGCATGTTTGTTTTCAATTGTGTTCCATGCAGTCGTCAATAAAACTCGCTTCCGCCGTCTGAACTGTCCGTGAGGTGTTGAAGTGGTCGCATCTAGCTGGGGCAATTCCTCATTTTGTGTCTCACTGTTACGTACGCGATGTCGTTTTAGAAATGTTTGTACGATTGATGCTAGCAGAGAGATTGAACAGTAATTTTCGCAAGCGTTTCTACACGTTCGAGTGTAAATGGCACGAAACACATCAGCCAGGTAGTCACCGATATTGGACAAATAGAGAAAAACTAACGGTATGCCAACCAAAGCGTATATGATGGTGCCTATTTTTCCATGACTGGTTTTGGGTGTCGCATGTCCGTAACCTGAATGTGAAACGGAAATAAAAGATAATGTTAGTATTTGAGTGGTCGTTCATTTTACAATCAGACATCAAGTCTACTTGTCTAATTTATAAACACTAATTTGGTTACAATTTCGGAAACGCCTTTCGATACCTTTTCAACCTGAATACAGCCGATTTACAAGCCTTCAGCAGTAAAAATTTAAGATATTTACACACTACGAAGCTACTAACAACTAAGCAGTTTTTAAAGTCTTAATTTTTCGATTAAATTTTTGGTGTCACGCTGGTGTGCCTAACTTGCCATTCTGCATAGTTATTGCCGTTACCCACGGCGTTTGCCGTTAACGCACAGCTGGTGGTGATTATACAGCCTCAGAATTTGCATTATCCAAGTAGAGTACACAGTGTGACTGACGGATTGACCACCGACCGTGTGTTCACCCTTGAGCCGGAAACTCACGAACACTCATGAACAAGGCAGCATCTCGCAGGTTTGGTTGAAGGGGTTGCACATACTATTTCATCAGGCATATTATTGCATTATGTAATCTGACAGTTATGGACTATTATGTTATCATCGATCATACTGTGATCTTTCCACACTGGACTTGGAACATTTAGTGAAATTCCGGAGGTCTTCTTGATTACTACCGGTGTATAGGCTAGTAACACCCTACGGGGGTTTTATTAAATTTATCCAATGCCACTCCAAGGGATGCCCACGAACTCTTTTATTGACAGCAGTCTTACGTTTCTCTCGAAAAAATCAATTAAGTAAGAGAGATTCCCTTGCGGTATTGGCGATTTAAACTGTTTGTCTGAAAAATGATTCAACATCTCATCCTGTTCTGTATGTGAATAACATTCTTCCTATTGAGAACATAGCTGTATCTACAGAAATGACGCAATACAAAGAATACAAATCAGGAAGGCCCAACGGATTATCCCGGGCTATGTCTAAAGAGTCTGCTAAAATTTTTGTTGTGGCTTTTGCAGATGTATTCAGAGAGGACAACAAACACAAAAATAAAGTCAACTGTTGAGAAATTGTTAACATCAGGCCCGTACGAGCTCAAGGGACACAAATGTTGGCTGTCTGAATGCATCTTGACGGGTTTAGAAGTTTCTTCGTGAACGTTTAGCTCGTAGGAATAGTTATGATAACCCACATGAATTTATTCACTGTTACTCTCCGTTTGTGGTTGACGCATTTATTTTGCCTGCCCAGTTTTGCAGTCAGTGGAAAGAAATTACAGGGCAATGCGTTTCTGTTTGCCATAGTAATGTACTGCTTGCGTCTGCATCAACAAAAAAAATCTGTTTTATTTCCCAAAGAGTATAACACTCAACCATCTATCGTAATGCTGTCGTGCGAGTACTTTTACACCGCACCCGGTTCACTCGTTTGAACTGTCAGAATCTTTCTTACCGTTAAAGAATCGAAATGTTCTTCAAGGGGCTGTTTCTTTGCCTTCTACCCTCTTCTTTATGGCAACCCCAAATTCGTTGATGATCCATTTTTGCTAGTGCATACAAGTGGAATTTTCGGAAAGTATTCGTCTTACCGGCCGAATGGTCATACCGGGGCGGCTAGTTGGCTAGTCTCACTCGGGCTGTTTATTACTTAACACCTTCAGATTATTGTCTCAGTTTTCTTTGTCAAGGAAAAAACTACCAGCAGCTCTTTGATGCTTGCCTCAAAGTAGAATTTTGAAAACAATTTTCTTCCAAGATCTCATTACACTAGTATTTGGGTGTTACAATGAGCCACAGGTTGCCTTAGTTTTGTTGTAGTAAAAATCCATTTGTCAATTAAAATCCCCACGATTTATATCTCATATCCAGCCCTATATACTCCGTCGTGTGATATTGTGCGTACCTCCTCCTCATGGCCATATTGTTAACTCATTGTTTTTCATGGTATTCTTGCCAGGTTTGTAAGAACTCTGTCCAACTCTAGCACTGTTTCCGGTTGTGATCTAAGTGCTTGCCATTTTGAAGCCTAAAACTGTGTTCTCGGAACCTTATCTCACAGCAATGGTTCCGTTCATCTCGACCTTTTAAATACATCACGAATTGGGTCGCATTTTAAAGACTACTTAGTTGCGTGTCCGTACTTACGGTTCACCTTTTATCTTTCATTCACCATGCCTTTCTATCCAGCCCAATGTTTTGTGAAAGAATTGGCTGCAAATTGTGGTCGACGATTTTATTGAATATTAGGTACGTCGTAGATACGGCTGTGTAGATAATTGATATTCACTTCCCAGGTTGCAAAAATTTGTTTCTGGGCTTGATTTAACTCGAATTGACTGTGACAAAGAATCAGCTGAATGTCATACAAAAACAAACCAAGATATTCTTAGGGCGTAAAAAATGACGGATATAAGTTAATCAGAATTACAACAAATGGTAGAGTCCAAGTAAACCCAATTACACTAAAAAGTCTGCGGCTGATTTTCTTGGTGGTACCCTTGCGTTTATGTGAAAGAGAGTTACAGTAGTTTTTAATTTGTAATGTGTACGATACCATGCCACGTTTTGAGCGCACATTTTTTTCCAAGGAGATATCATGGGTATACCTTTTGACTGAAAGTTTCATAAATACTCGGTGATTATGACGATTGGTTTATCATTTATTTATGTTCTAGTCGATGGGCAGTACAAACTTCTACAGGAACGGTAGGATAAAAATGGTGACCCGACCGAGTCCAGTTCTCTGTAAATTATCTAGGGTTTATCACACTCGGGTTTAAGTTATGAAATCCGTTAAAACGGACGATTAACTGCAGGATTTTTACATAACACCCAGCGTTTACTGTGGCATTCGTCTTTCTAGTGGAAACTTCTGTAACTAAAAAAACGTGGGTTTCCCAGTGAGCCAATACCTTGCTGTAACTATTATCGTCTACAATAGCCTGAGCTTACTGAGCGATCACATTGACCGAATTTTGCTACGACGTTTCTGAAGCTGTTTGCAGTTTTCAACTAGTGATAAGTGAGCCGATCGGAGTAAAAATGATGTGGGAGATTAGTCAAAGCCGCACGAAAGAATGTTAGTCGCCCCCAAACAGTTGGTTTTCATGCAAAACGGGCCTTGGAATGGTCACCTAACTAGATCCGGTAATTGATAAACAGACTGAAAATAAAACAAAGTCAGAAACTTGTAATACTCTACACCCTAACACCTCGGGTAGATTTCTTCAGGCGTGTTGTAGTCGAAATCACATTCGTAATATTTGGATACCTGAATACGGTGATTCAGTGGATATCACTACCCCACGTTAACGACATGTGACAGTGTCAAAAGCTATGATTAGAGCGGTTTTTAGACTGCTCATGCATTTTATCCGGTGTACATCTCATCTATTTTTAGCATGTTCCTTTTGTAGAAAAAATTCATATCAAAAATATATGCTTTTATATGAGATTCAACTATAGCTTCATTTATGTTAAGTTTTGAAATCGGAATAATTTTAATTGGGGTTACTGCCCACCTTTCGCGATACGCCCTTCACTCGATTCCAGTGCCACAAAGAATGAAGTTAGTCTGATATTTCCAAACTGACAGCAGTTCCGCTTTATCATAAATATTCCAACTCTCCTCAATAAACTTTCTTCTCTCCATCTTTTCGCCTGAAGTAACAGTTTATGGCATCAACTTGAGCTTTCTAAGAGCTAACAGTTTACTGTTTATATATGAATTTATGTTGGACACGTTCAACCTCTGGTTCACTGCGTACTATCAGAAGATGATTTCCCATGTGTCCAGCGGCTTCCAGTTACACTATCCAAAAGCTTCACCATCAGCAGTGTAGCTACATTCATCCAATTTCACACCTTCTCTAGGGTAGAACGATGTGCCTACGAGATTCATCGGAATTAGTACGACACGACCGAAATCTGCCTATTTTCACCAAAACCTATGAATGTGAAATACCTGACTGCATCAATTTCTATAAACCAGGTGAACGTAGACTTCCATGAAGGAGCCCGATCGTTCCGACCGATGCTCAGATTAAATGGCGACCAAACATAACGCTGTCTTATGACCTGGCCACATAACGTTTGGCTGTTTGAGTTCACCCGAAGGGGTGACTCAAACGGAACTGCGTAAAGCGATGGACATAACCGGTGTGAATGTTTACAGTGCTCTAGTGAACTTCCTTTAAGAACAACTTGGAAGTATCCAGCAAAAATTGTTCCAACTTGTTGCAGTTATATACAAGAATGATCCCCAAATTTGATCTGGTGTAAAGCTTGGCATGGGCCTCACGTGGCATGTGTACGTACCAAAAACTATCAACGTTGTATCCAATATCAGTTTTTCTTCTTATCATTACCCCACTGGATAACTAATTTTGCGACCCTAGTTTTACCTCTCACAAATCCAGCCTAAACTATTACTTCGAAACTAAACCGTGTTCGCATCGCTTTTAAATGAGCAGATTTTCAAATATCCCACAAAGCCTTGTTGAAACAAGCTTATGCTTATGAAGGACTGTTTCAACACTCCGCATTGTCTACTGAACGGATTTCCATCTAGTCAGAATTCACAAACTTCTTGTTGAAAATTAAGGTAAACTATCAGATTTGAAGTTTTCTGAAGGTTCTCTGAACAAATATTCGCATACCGTGTAATGTTACAACAGGACTGGATCAGTAATCACTTTAAGTTTTCACTCAGTTCAAAGTGTCCCAATTATCCCCGACTGTTCATCGCAGACCACTCCTCTCCTTTTGAACAAAAGTCTGTGCACTGTAGTTTTGAACCTAATAATGTAGCGTTTTCACGAAACTGACAGGATTTTGCGCCTCGTCTAACTCGTGATGGTTAACCTTTGGACGTAGTCGGGAAGGTCATTTAACTTGGGGGCTCCACCTGCGTCTATGGAGTGTTTGTCGAGCCTATAAGTCACACAACAATGGCCCGGATGGCGTTCGCCAAATCAAACCATCTGTGATGTCGGCCTGTTCTGTCTTTCCGCGAAAGGTCGAATGTGCAATGTTACCCTTAGAATAATTTCATTGTACACAACCGAAACCTGGTTTGATCGAGCTTAAGATGTTCACATAGTGTCCGTTTTCGACCAACGGTATCTCCGACGCTTTAGTGGGGACTACGGAAGTACAGCGCCAACAGTGGCAAAGTTCGTTGATCTGGCGTCGAGAGTGATGAAATCTGGCAACCATAGATCGTACTAATCTCGTCTCACAGTTTTCGTTTTCTTGGCCGCATCTCGCGAATGCCAAATCACAGTCTGCTAAAGTGTGCCTATTTTTTTAGTGGCAGGTTAAGTTAGAAGAGAGAAGCCGGCGATCAGCGTACTACAAGAGATACGGGTATAGAGACGCTCACTGTGATGCTCGCTTCAGTGAGACGCTGCCGGCTTCCTCGTTGTGTTCCAAAATACAATGAACGCCTTCTGTCAAGGACACCGTCCGATACGTCGAAGAACAGAACTGAGGGGCGCTCGTGTTACGAATCACTGTATGCATCTGTGTAGTATATCGTGTCTCATGCTATAGGCTGTAGCCCCTTTTCTACTTTCATTTCGTAACGAATCTTCCAATTCCTATGGACATCATGAGTAAACTGTATACATATTTTGTCGGATGAGACTTAGAATGACAAAATGGCTTCATTACAAGATAAGCCAAGTTGAACAGTACTCGTATTTGGTCGCAGTTGTCGCATTCCCGTAAACCTTCTGGCCAGCCTCTTTCAAAAAGATGCACCGGACCAGAGTTGCTCTCCTATCAGAGCTGGGCGGCAATGGATATCCTTCCCAAGGCCGGGAGTAGAACTCCGGCCACGCGTTGATGAGGCAACCGTGTTGGTCACTGCGCCATTCACTTCACATTGGGCACGGCCGAACTGTTAAATCTGATCGCCCAACCACTTTCTCTTGCGTGCAATGTCAACTCCAATCGATAACCCCGCAATTAGGTCCCCCGTTACAGGTAGAATCTTCAGATCTTCTTTGATCAGCCAAACGACATCTGATATTACTGGTTAGTGGTCGGGATGTTGGTTGGTTTCAATTTGAACGTCATTCACAGCTGATCGCAGATTTGGCGTTTAGGGAGACTTTCTAGCCAGCCTCTTCCAGAAAAAAGCACTAGAGTCGAGTTACGATTTCATTCGAGCTAGTCAGTAATGCCTATTCTTGATTCTTTTCGAAAGCGGCTGGCTAAACGGCTTATATGAATGCGAAGGTAAGTGATGTCCAATTTTAAATCAATCAAATCCTCGACTAACCATCAGTAATACGGGATATTCCTGTGGTTCCCTGTCTCTAGTCGCATTTACCTACCTACAGACTGACACAAATGTCTCTGGGTTGACTGTTACCGATGTTTGTAAATGTTCTTACTGATATGAGTTTGGAGTGTTTGCCCGATCGCGGAGAGAAGTACAGTCACATCGGTCGGGCAACTTATATTATCTGACCGTACCTCGGAGAATGGGGCGGTCCTGTGTAGTGCCTAAGTTAACACAACAAAACGACGTCGTGCTTGTGAACAGTTGACGCATACACACCTTCCTAGCTCGAACATCCGGAAAAAACAGCCAGGCTGCTGGTAAATTTGGTAGTCGCCGTGTTTGGCGTTTAGACTGCAAACGATTCACCAACAAACGACGTCACACTATCGTTGCGTGTTCAGGTTGGCAAGTATCGACGAATATTCTCACTTACATTAAATGGTAGGTTTAAATTCCATTATGAACTCTGCTAAACTAATTCTCATTGCCATTGGTTAAATCTTGTTAATCAAAGCCGTTCGACCTGAACTCTGGTTGGTTATTGATCGTTGCTACTTGAACTTCGACCCTGCAGTGAAGCATTCTTTACTTTTTCTCTGACTGGTTATTGATTTTTGATCATCATCAATTTCCTGGAGATCCGTTAACTTCCCAGATGGCATTAATTCACGGCTAAGTTTGCATCCTCTTGAATCCTTCCATCGTCTTAATCCATAAATATCAGACTTGATGCGTCTGTTTTTTTTAATTGATCGACGAATACGAGGCCTTCATAAACTCTGTTGCTTGTCTGGTGTTTGTTCGTGCAAAGACCTTTGAGGTGTCCACGTTAAGGGTGCGTCCAGTTTTATCCTGTTGGACAGAGATAATCGAATTTCGAACTTGATTGTTGATGATACGGAGAACGGTTAGTGGCATCATAACGGTTTGTTTCAGGTATGCTTGTGTTAAAAAGCACTGATGGTAACACAACTTAGAAGATTCCCATTGGAAGATATCCGCACCAAATGTAGTACGAATGAAGTTGAATAGTTTGGGCGTCGTGTTTAACATGTTATTGATAAACAGGATGGGAATAACACAACGTTTCGAGCAAGTATTAAAAGTATTACAACTTGCTCGAAACGTTGTGTTATTCCCATTCTGTTTATCAATTCCCATTGGAAGTTCAACCAGCTATTTGGAGGAAAGAAACTGCGTTGTCAAGAAAGGTGAATCATCAAACAGATTGTCAAGAAGAATCTCACCGTATGCGATACTAACAAGTTTGGTGAATCCAAGGGCGAACACTAGCAAACATATTCAGCTGAGAAGCAAGCTACAAACTCTGCCATAATTCTGAAAGAATACGGCGCAGCAAGCAAGGTACCTTTGACTGAATATTTTGGTCAACATTTCCTGTTGGACAAACCCATCAAAATGTCGCAGTTGGAATAGTATAACCGAAGTCCAAGGTGTTATTCAGAAAATGTTGAATGTTCTCGTGTTAGGATCTCTATGTGACAACGTTTACCAAGTTCGATCGTTTCGAGAGGAGACACAGTAACTGTCCTCCTTTACCACACCAACCTTCAGAGCACAGCCTGTAAAGTACGCGTCGTCTGGGTTTATGCAGCCTCGGACTATAGTTCGAATACTGTCTACTCACGAATTTTTTCAGTAGTAAGACACTTTAGGATTGACAAGGCTTTCATATTACTTACAGGTCGTGGATGCATTTGTCTACCATAGGATCTCATGGCGTACATCGGAACATCTGGAGGCAGTTGACCAAAAGCTTGCATAATTGTAAAATTGGTCCGTTCGTTGCTGTTGACAGACAATAGTGAATTCTGTTTCAGGAGGTCCTAAAGGCCTGAAGTGGTACACCACTCTGCGCATAGTTCATCTGGAATTAGGACACAACTGAGCCAGTCAGAACATGGATTTATGAGAGTTAGCACTAGCAATACGAGTCGACTTTAGGGATGATATTCCGTCCAACGTCGTTGGTATTCGGACATTCCTGTGGACGCCACGGATGATTCTGACCCAGGAAAGCTTATTCGTCAAACTTAGCACCATTTATCAGTATGAACATACTGACCACATACACTAATGCCTTGTTTTGAACTTCACTATGGGCAAGTTAACATTTTGACGTTTTGTTGTTCACCGCATTACTCGAGTAGTTTCCCCACTTTTGGTTCATTAAAACTGGCTCAAGGGGTTCGGTAACGAATAAAATGGCAGAGCTGATGGCTCTGTGAATACTTATGGTGCCCTTCCAATAAAATCTGGTCCTCATACTTCATAAAGCACGAATGAGGGGACGCAGTTTTGCCAATTCCGACGGAAAATCACAGACTCCAAGAATGCACTGTGAGAACGCTCAGTAGTTCACAAAAATGACTGCTGCCCTCTGGTTGCTTAACCGGACTACAAATGAATACATATTTTGGCTGCGTCCTACACATACAGCAAAGTCTAGGTGATTGGCCAAAACGACTTCGTCCACCTGTAAACATGAGAGCAGGCTTGTTTCACAACATATTGGTTATGCTAAAAATTTCATAGAAGGTTGTGGTGGACAGGTGTTCAAACGGTCTGGACACATTTGTGAACACTTTTTTATCTTCCACAAGTCCCTCCACATATCATATCGAAGGAACAGGTCCGAGTAGATTTTGGCGGTAATATTCCACACATAAACCAAATTAGTTTATGCTGCACTTTGTTTAATAAAAATGACTGTGCTTAACAAATGCGTCAAACGTACTTGAACACCCCGACTACTTTCGTTTGACGAAATTACACAGAGATCTGGCCTGAACAAAATATTAACGTATTCACGTGAATACGTTTAAGTTTGAGTTATGTGCATAGTTTTTTTACAAACCCAAATGCTAGGTATAACTCAAAAGCATGCTTATGGTAAGAAAGCATTGATGCACCTGAAGCAATTCTTTGATGTTTCACGGGCATTTCGAGAAGTATAAGGTTAACCGGAATCGTAGGAAACATCAACAAAAGTTTTAAGATCCTCAAAATGATCTCCGGGGTTGCAGCGGAATCTTCCATTTGATCACAAACAGACTCCTGGCTCCGAGATCAAGATCATATGTTGGAGAAGGCACGAGTTGCTAAGGCGGTTAAAACGAACTGCGCGTGTTTGATACCTACCAGATGGAATATTCTTCTACAAAGTGTGATATTTTCAGACAATGTAACAGATCAGGCTACGCCCAGCATTATCGATTTTTAAGATTTCAGTTTCTATTTTTAAATTTCCCACAAATATATCATGTTGGTCATTGTGTTTGTTTTCATTTCGTACCTCTTCAGTACAGGGATAAACTCCTGTGTATTATTGGAAGCTATGGCCTTGATGTACTTGGATGACACGGGTAACTCTGACTGTTGTGCAAGTATTTGTGTGGTAACCACGTGAACACAGCATGAAGATTAGCAATTTTATCCTTTGCATTCTATCAGTACTGATTGCCATCAAATGTCCACTAGTTCAAGAAACTGGACGATTATTGAAGAGCAGTAGTAGATTTTGTTTTTATTATGCAATAAACATGACTCGTATTCGATCGCAGTTGTCGCATTCCCGTGAACCTTCTGGCCAGCCTCTCTCATAAAGGTGCTCCAGACTCGAGTTGCTCTCCTATTAGAGCTGGCCGGCAATGGATATCCTTCCCAAGGTCGGGATTAGAACTCCGGCCACGCGTTAATGAGGCAACCGTGTTGGCCACTGCGCCATTCACTTCACATTGGGCACGGCCGAACTGTTAAATCTGATAGCTTAGCTACTTTCTCATATGAGTAATCATCATGCTTCTTGGTCGTGGGAAGGATATGCACTGCTGAAGAGCTCCAGTAAGAGTGAAACTGGAGTGTAATGCTTCTCTTCGAAAAAGGTCGACTGGAAAATCTATCTGAATGCGACGGCTGCGATCAGTTTGAGGTGATTTTCAATCCATATATATACACAAAAATATCTTATTCTGTCTAAATTTAACTAATCCTTCCTAATTCGAATAGTGTTACCAGTTGGGAAACGTGCACTTCGTAATGGGAAAGAAACATATCTTTTCGCGGACTGTCAACTACAGCCTACTTCAGAGATCGTGATAATTCGTAACGTTCGATTGGTGCTGGATAAATAAACGACAAACGTTACATGGTGACATTTCCACTAACTGCAACACCCAAGAGAGGCTTTTACTAAGCGAATGTCATGTCCTACAGTGGATTCTCTCCATCATCATACTAAAGTGCAGCTATTTCTCAGCGTGTGTAAATGCAAATTCGTATCTCCACAATTAGACCTCTCACTGTAAAAAGTGGTCCGCCGCAGCTCTCCAGCGCCAGATTGTGGCAAATACATCCTCTGCCTAGATGCTCAGAAATGACGGCCACATGCGGCTTCGTCAGCCTCACAAAAAACTTAACCCACTGCGTCTGACCATTAGACTTGGTCTGTTGATGCATGGTTCAGATATAATCAAGCATTCCGAGTTTCTGAATCGTTGACTGTCTCGATGTCCACAATATTTCAGTTAGGTCTTTTTTTGCAATGAAACAGGCTTTTACTTCTGTTTAGTACAAGAAGCTCATACTCATCTACCGACTGCAGGTGGACTTGGAATTTACTCTGGGCTACGACGAGCTTGTTTCTTACCTCGGAACAGTTTGCTTTCCAGGAGGGCTGGTGAGTCAGACGGGAAGCGGTATTAACAACAGAGATCATCTTCATCAGATTCTGTAATGTGCATGTCCGCCTACATAGCACTGGACTCATAGAACCCTCACCTGTGTTGGCCATTTACTTGAAAATCATCTGAATTTCGTTCAGCCTGCGATAATTAAGGCTGACAGTTATGTAGCTCATGATGGAGATATCTGTCACTCTTTCGTAGATACAGGTATCATCCCACGTTTCCCGCATGTGGTATTCTGTTTTACCCTGTATGAAATATGCTCACGCATATGGATGGCTGATTAGGTTAAATAGTCACAATTCTCCAGTGGAAAGAAGAAAGCCGATTTTCCTGCAAACCTAGCTTTTTCAATCTTCAAGACGCGCTACGGGGAATAGAAACATTTTCTTACAAGTCTGAAAGAGAAATCTGGCGCGAGCAGCCCAATAAATACACTCAAAACGTAACATCAGTTTTTTAATCCCTCTGCTAGACATCACGTTCATAATAACATTATAGGAATAAAATGTGATGGCACTTCCTTCCTGCTAGGAAAACTAATTAGGTTATTTCTAGTTAAATAAATTTTTCAGGAAGTCCATATAAATTCTTCATTTTTAATTAATGCTTAGTGTACTCCATCACACGTTTACATTATCACTACTAATAGAAAATATTCAACGTAGAACGATGAAGGACAAGTTAACTTGAATTTGGCATCAGATACTTTTATAAAATAGGCCTAACCCTCAAAGTTGACAAAATGTGAAGGCAAGATCGAAAGTCCATATTTACTAAACTAACAATTACAACCGCATTTCGGAGATAGTCCGAGGGTACGGACGTTTTCTTCGTTTCACCTAAAGTAATGTGGATCACCTGGTGTTGTTGATACTACGCTCCAGCAATGACGTAGTATTCCTGTAGATCATATAGATTCATAGGCAGTGGATTGTGCCCGTAATAAAATCCATTACTTTCGGTGAACACTCAAACCAAAGCACTATGTACCGATAATTGAAGACAAATGATGTCTCGAAGGCAGTGCATTTTGTCACACGTGGAATACAAGTTACGTTACTGTCACTAAATAGATTTACGCAAGTGCTAATTCTTCTGCGTGAGGACACTACGTGAACTTGATGGGAATAGGTTCTGATCATCTTACATGTACCCATTTACCGATCACATAATGTCCGTCCTCCAGAGCCACAGTGTTCTAAAGGGTGTATTTTCTTAAACACATTTCATGTTATCTCTTCGACATTTTGCTTACCCATATCTAGTAAAAATGACGTCTATTGTTAAAAGTCGTAGACTCTGGACTCCTCGTGGATAACTTTTTATCTATAACTATCAAATTTCAACGGTTAGCATTACAATCTCATTTTATGGAGGACTAGGGCTATTCGAAGTCCCTAATTCTAAGCATCACAAATTGGCGTGGCGGAATGGAACTGCCTGCAATTGAACAATTAAATCTTCATGCCGGTGCGCGTGAAATCGAGGAATGGGTCGAACGATTTGAACTGTGGTGCAGCATTCGTCGTGATGTGAAGAAGGAAAACCAATCAGCTTTCTTGGTTACCGCTGGTGGTCGTGAATTGTATTCGTTACTGAAGAATCTGGCTTATCCGAATGCCCCAGCCTCGTTGCCGTTCGACGAACTAAAGAAACTGCTGTTAAAACATGTGCTCCCAGTCAATTTCCAGGCCACAGAACGGGCAAAGTTCAACTCATTAGTGCGTTTAACAAGCACGAGCTTCCGTGAGTTCATTTTACAATTGCAAAAACAAGCTGCCCGTTGTAACTTCGGTGACAAGCTGGAGGAGCATCTACATGATCGATTGATTGCTGGCGTCAATGACGCTGGTCTTCAGCGTAGATTGCTAGTCAAACAAGATGTGACTTTCCAAGAGGCCCGAGACATCTGCGAGCAGAAGGATGACGTCAATGCCGCTACAGCTGATTCGAACGTGACATTATTTCAGAAGACCAAAGCGCATACTGCCACCCGAAGTCAACCAGTGAACAGGACTTCTTATGTACCCATCATCAATCCCGGTTCAAAGAAATTTAACAAGTGCTTACTGCTTCTAGTACCAGGTCTTCGCCTTATTACTTGCGTGGGAGGTTTCAATTCAAGTACGATTTCTAGGGCTATTCGAAGTCCCTAATTCTAAGCATCACAGGGACTTTTTGAAATCTCGCTAAGAAGGTAACGGTTTCATTTGTTGAACATCCTTCACTTAAAACCACTTAAGTCGGATCTCACAGTACACGGATGACACAAGAACTATGATAAAAATCGGGATTTTGTAGGGCTCGCCTTATGTGCTGCTGTTGTCAAGTTATCAGGAAGGTTGGTTTTGCAAATCAACATAACGAAAGCGTCAATAAGTAGGTCTCAGTGACTGGATACTGCTTGTTCGCCGATAAGGAATAAACTACTGTAATGGTCCAGTATCGGTCACCCAGTTCCTTAAATGGATCGAAGAGAGTGTCCAAAGCAAAGAACGAACGAATTCGATTTAAGGTAAAAGCGTATTGAATTAGTCAGTTCTTCAAACATAAGAGCTGTGTTCACCAGTGTCCTGGGTATTACAACCTTGTTATCCAATTGCTGATTTACAAATCGACCTTGTCACTATATCAGTGGCGTTACACCATGTATGTCTACATTACCTAGGCTATAAAACATGAGTGGAATTTCACTGACATCAGTGAACGTCTTGCGAATCTAGCACTCGACAGTCTAGCGGAAGTAAAAATAGACCACGCGAAAGTTGAGTTATTTTTCTCTGATACGATATTTATATAATAAAACAATTCGTAATTGAGGGCGGCAAGCGGTCCCACTTTTTCCTGAGTATTCACGCACTGTGATTAAGGGTGGTGTATAAATAACTTAAGCTAATCTAACAAACCAGCGTGAAATTAACAAAATTTCTCGAAATTTAAACACTCAGTTGATGTTGCAACCATGGAAATATCATGCTTGTCGGAAACCTTCACAATGTTAAAAATGAAGCAACTTAAAATCGCTAAATTGATACAAGCTTTCAACCTTAGTAGGAAGTGAACACACTGCATTTTCTATTAGATTATTAAGTTCCATTAGCAACATTCATGAGTTTCGTAACGTTATTAGTGATATTCCTCTGATATCTTAGCACTTTTGGCCTTAAAGCCGGATGCTCTGGAGACAACGTTGAAAGCATGGTTGTGGAAGTTTGCGGGACAGTCACTGACGGCTCTAATCAAACATATTTTGCCACTCTAACACCACTGATTTGACTGTGATATTTGACTTTCAGGTTAACTAAAATTCCTTGGGTCTGAGAGCGTTTACTATCTAACATGAACGCACAAGAAATAGCAAGTAGTGAGGAACCCATGGACTTGATTGATAGTGTAGTTGGTAATAAATTTATGCGGGTCACCAAGGTTACTTTACCAACGAAATTGAAACGAAATCCAGCATATGTAAGTTTGTACGAGATATCACTTTTGGGGAATTAAAGAAGTGAAGGTGCTTAAAATCTCAAAATTCGACAGATGAGGTTGATATTAAAATGGATAACTTAACGATACTGTTGATTATTTGTATACCTCATATAAGTACACATTTCAGGAGTGCTTTTAAGAGAATGTACTATTTTCGAACGTTGCACTTATTAGAGCTTGTCAGCACAAAACATTTTTGTAGCAGTCGGGATGTGAATTGAGAACACTCGACTTTTGGTAACGGTGTTGATCATTACGTAAGTGAATTTACATTAAAGACAGACAAATCAAAACTGCTCAACGCTCAACTACTTGCACCTACGATTGCCGCTCAAACCGGCCAATAGTTTTGTTCGAAGACAAATGTCGTATACCACATCATTTGCTGTCATCTGTCATTAAAATCTTCCCCCTGTAAAGTGTGAACATGAGCAAAGTGATTGATGCATGTAAATGCAAAGTCTGTCACCACGCGTGGATGTTTAACTGGAAAACACCCAGACCTCTGATCACCGATCAGCAAAACGTTTCGAGTAATTTTGCAGACAGGCTGATTCGTCTTTCTTTAACAGAATTTTTCAGTGGATTCCCATCATACATTCCGTTGTTGGATGATACTTATGACAAGACCAAACGACCTTCAACTTATTGCATCAATTTCGCTTACGAATCTACAAACAAAATACGTTTCCTCCTCATTTCCACCTAACTAATTTTGGGGGTTGTTGTCCGAATCATTTCATATGTTATACTCTTAAATTCTTTTGACTGTATAACTCACTAGCAAATATTTAGTCTTCTATGGATCGCAATTACTTAATAAGGCGTTCAGAATTCATTGTTATGTCACAATCATCTACTGTTAGTGTACAACAAGTTTCAAATTGTATTACACTCAAGCGTACAACGTGCAGAATGAAAATGCACGATCCCGTTTGCCAGTTGTAAGGGTAATGTTTTCTGTTCATCTTCTGTCCCGTCAAAGCCTGAATACAAAATTCCCGAGTCAATGTGATCTAACTTTTCTTCATATACTCTCCAACTGCAAACGTTTAAGTGAATAAACGGCGTAAACATACAGTTGGTAAACTTCAATACAGTCCTCATGTTTGCTTCAAACAGCTTGTGTTTGGCTTAAGAACTCACGCAGATTTTCTAGCTTCGAATGTTGCGCAATTCAAAATGCATGTCTTTGAGAGATGCGTTAGGCATACTTTGAACAAGAAGGCCGGAACGAGCGTTCTGTCAACCAGACCGTTTTGCACATTCTACTGTATCCAGTTAGACATACATCACTTTTTCACCTTTCCACATATGAAAAATTCCAATGAACACTACAAAACTGACAATCTGATTTAGTATATAGGTACATACCCATACATGTAAGTGTTCATCAATAACCCAGAAAATTCAGCACAGAGTAAGTAGCCTTCCTGTAAGCACGGAGTTGCCTCCTTCCTGATAATGGTTACAGCCGCGATGAACAAACAAAACCTACAAGGCTTGGTTGTTTGACGTATTTAAGGGGCGCTTCAGATGTGATTCAGGTGAACATCCTCACAAAATTTGGGCTTTCAGTAATATCACAAACACTTTTAGCTAATCTGTATACTGATAACATCATAGGGGTTTACATACCCCCAAGCAGCATGTTTGTTAGAACAAAAGGGTAATTTTGTTGCAGTGCATTGAGGTTACCGACGGGGCAACCACAATTACAGTGATAGAGAATAGCAATGAAAAAGTTTGCATATGAAGTATGTGGTCTAATACCAATCTTTGACCTCGGACAAAATATATTTCACGGTCAATGGTCCGTTGTTGAATATTACCCGGACATCACTACCACTGTTGATCTGTCAATACAAGCATGTATATCCATACACAAATGTACGAAAGCATGTGCACGCTTTTAGTTACCTGATTCGAAATAAAAAACAAGCATATATGGATCGATGTCCATGAGAGTGTTAATCACAAAGTGGTACGCATTCTTTGTTCCAGATGTATGGTGAGGTTATCTCAATTTTGTAATGGCATTAAAACATGCATTAATAAATTGTTGTCATTTAACGATCCGTTGGTTCGTGGGTATTCACTGGGTGACTATTCTGGTTTCTATTAGCCCACTACTGCTCCAAACTAGTGGTACGTAAAACTCAAATTCCGTTTCGTCCAAACAAATACTTGTGGGATTTCGTCTAACCACTTATCTCATGCCAAATTTTCTTGAACCTATAGGTCATCCAGTACGTCGGAGCGTCCTTGAGATGTGTGAAGTTGCATACAGCTCAGCTTTTGTCTACTAACCGAAATTGATATTTTAAGCAACTCGTATGCTTTTTGAAGTAGAATTGTTTCAGTCTGAATACTGCTGGTTACTACCGGAAAAAATATCTACGTACGTATGCTTCATACAATTACAAACAAAACCAATCGCAATTAACCCAAAGTAATATCGCGAACCAGATAAAATAAATTTGAATTGTGTATCTGATTGCTTCCTGTGATTTGTAAACAGATTGAGAATAACACAAAAGTGCAAGCAATTTGTAATACTCTACGTTTCAACCACCACGGGTGGCCTTCCTCAGGAGTGATTCTTTGTATTGTTTTTGTAACTCGATCGCATAAGTTCTGCCGTGTGTTCCGTGTTTTCAGAGGTTTTCGCATAATTTACGTGCTTCACGTAGTTCATCATCATCATCATAGACAGCTATACATCAGTGGTTAACACTAATGCTTAACTGCCACACAACCATGAAGAAAAAACAAACCCTATATAGAAAAAGAAAGAAGGAAAAAAGAAGGGGACGGGAAGGGACCTAACTACTGAAAATGACTACGTCCATATTCAAACATTCAGCATCAAGGTGCCTAC
>QNGE01000264.1:135833-180512 GCA_008508345.1 Paragonimus westermani
AACATCAAATCTACGTGGTCACAGCAATCCTGCAGAAGCACTTTGCATTTTGAGGCTGCAAAGCGCATTCCGAAGTATTTAGCAGAACGCAAAATAGCGTCTAGCATTATTTGTGCCGATTGAAAGTTGTCAAACAGCAACACCTTGTCATCAGCCTAATCAAGATTAGTAGTTAGTGTACATTTTAGACCCGTACATCTGGAGAGGTCGCTTCGTGCGTCGATTGTTTATGATTGGATGCGCACATCGCCAAATAAACTGGGAATTTTACAACAAATATCCTGTGATTCACTGTCACGTAACCTCCCAATTTTTCACAACAGGGCCTTGTTTTGATACCTCCTGTAAATGTATGGTTTACATATTCAGTCACGCAGCTGAGGCACAGTAGATCCACAAATTCACAGATAACGATAGGCACTCGAAGACCTAAAACCGTTTCTTGCAGTTTTGTAAATAAGTTCGGCAAAGCACTTGTTTACTTTCATTCAACTCTCACCACAGATATTGCTCACGCAGGCTTCATCACAAACAAACTAGTATATATTTGGTAAATAACTGCCCCTGACTCCTTAGAATCTTTAGGAAATGAAAATTTCAAGGATTGTTCGAAAAAATCTATTTTTGAGAGTGAAACGTGAAAAAAAGCTTCACACCAGATAAGTTGTTCACTGTGATATGAACTTTATGTTTCAAGTGCGGATTTGTGAATAACATAGCTCAGAAATCAGCCGGAATAGGTGAGAGTTTTTGGAAATGGTCAAAAACTAAACCGAAACAGATTCAAATTAATCAACGGAAGATTTTGGAGATTTCAGTGTCTTTGCTTGAACATCTTCCATCTCCGATCACAGCCCTCGCTTTCTGATAAGCCTTCCATAAATAGCGACCGGACGCTCAGGGTGCCAGCGACGCCAATCTTATCACATGAATGTCAAAAACTGTCTCCAACTCTGGTCTAAATCGAACTATCCCTCCAATCTTATCACGTTTTACTGACAAGTATTTTTTCAGATCTAATTACACAGAAGACCCAATCATAGAAGATCCGGACATCGGTTGGTTTCAAGCCACCGACAAAAACAGCATGTCCAGAATCAGCAAATGCTCTATTAGCTGAGCTAGTAAGCCACTCCAGAAACTCGGAAATTTCACGCTTGGACCTAGTTACTCACCCAAGTTTGAATGAAATTTAGAACTTCCAAGCTTCTAAAGAGGCTTCCTAGCTCAGTTGGTGGAGAAGTTGCCTCCTCTGAGCATGCTGCTTCTGTTGCTGGTTCGAATCCGACAGATATCCAGATTTCTGACAATTGGTTAAATTACATATTATCGTTTTCTGAATTTTCAATCTTCTATAATAATTCTGTTCTATTTACACGTTACCCAGTTAGCTTGTTCGCAAATAACCAGCGTAAGGTATGTCTACTGAATCAAAGTTCCGGAGTATTGCTGTTTTTGATTCCTTCCGTCATGTACATATGCAAAAACATGATAGTAGTGAGAGCAGTCACGAATACAGTGCAAATGTCTTTCATATATTACTAATTCTTTTATTCTACTGATAGGCTAGAAACCATTAAATTAGTTTACTGTGCACGAGAACTAACCCTTCGTATTGTTTGCCACACAGACTGTGAAAGCTTCCTAAACTGATGTTTTAATAAGATACTTACTTCCGTTGCATCTGAGCCAAACGTTGCATGTGTATCCTAATCAGTGCCTCATTCAATATCCGAGTATCAGAAAGACAATATATAAGTTTTAAAAATCTCTGTTTCCTTATGAACAGGCAGTCTTAAGTTGAACGGGCATGAAAAATTTTGGAATAAACGTTAGAATGCTGAAACTCGTGGCGTGCTAGTTGCTAACTAGTAGCAACATCATCATGAGCACTACACACAGCTACTTTGCATACCTCAAGTTAGTTAAGCAGAGTCAAACCGTGGCCGTGCAATTGCCAACCACCCGAACATTATCGCAAAGATTTCGGTAATAGTAATCAATAATGCGTAAAGAAATTGGGCAAAGTTGAGTTGAAGTCGTTTTAGCGCATCCGAAATTCATATGTATGATGAACCAAGAGTTGCCCTTTCCAAAATGGCAATGTATAAAGCTATCCAGTGTGCGCAAATTCTGCTCGTTGAAATAACAATATATCAGGTTCAATCCACTGGATAGTTTAAATTATAAACGTGAAAAAAGAGGCTTTTATCATGCTGTAGAACAGAACTATGTGACAATAGTTGATTTTGGGGATTAAGCATGAACACCTATCTGAGGTGTATATAACCATGGATCGAAACGTCCGAATTTGTATGCGTTCAGTGCCAAAAGATCTGAAAGAGTTAAACTGTCAATCCCCATAGTAAACCGTAGTTTGTGTGTTACTCAACTAGTGAAAACGTGGATATCACGGCTCATTTGTAACAAAAGATACGTGCGCAGAAATTGAGGGTTTTGCGGAGCATGTAATAGATCGCTGCACTGACTTTCACCAGAACCTGAAGATCAGTCACACTTGGATACCGAAGCTTGTTTTCTTCGTCCTCATTCTAGACTGAAATTGCTATGGTCACAGAACGAGATTGAACTCTGTAAGGCTACACTTATCATTTTGTGTGTGTCTCCAGTGACCTTGAAACCTGGGACCCATTAGTACGAGTTCTAATAATCGTTCAATTATTGGGGTGTTTCTTGCAAAAACGAGGAACAGTAGTCGCGAAAATAAACCAACTAACGGTTTGCGCCGAAATATTACTGGATACCTCCGCTAAAACTGTTTTGTTTACCCTTAAAAAGTTTGAAGATCATCAGAATGAGCTAGATAGATGTTATCAGTTGATTACGATGTGATAGATATGGCTTCAAACAACTTTACTCACTCTTATGTTTAGTCAGAATATACTCAATCCTAAGCTCTTTTTTGCACTTAGAAGGATCGCTGCTTTCTCCAATTTTTACATTTCCCTTCACATGCTGTCCAAAAATCTATCCTACGCTCTCGTCCTTTATCAGTGTTAATTAAGGTAATGGAATAACGCACTTATTTTCAAAAATTTGCTAATTCACTGCAACAGAGAAAATGATTTTTTTGTCAAAATAGATAATCCTGACATGTTCATTAGAACAGTTCAACCGTCTTGCATAGTTTGCACATTACTAGAACGGTCGTTTATACCTTCCTTTTTATTACAGTGAATTACAGTGTGTCATCAGAATGCATCTTAGTAGAGTGTATGCATTCCGTTGTGCTACTTCGCGAAGCAGCACAATGACACAAAATGCCTTTGTTAACAGAGCACACTGTGTGCAGTTTGCGTTCATTGAAAAAGATCCTAATCTATGGAGGGCGTTATACACTCAAGTCATCAATTAGGAATGCATAAGATGAAATATTATGTTCACACGCTTTTTTCTACTCGTTCATTTACGAGTGTGAATTCATTTTCTTGACCTTTAAAGATAAACTTTGCACTGATTGGCCGATTAATTGTTGAGTCGATCAATTTGGTATGAGGAATTAACTGATGCTTTTTATCCGAAAAAGTGGCTGGGCCGGGACACTAAGAGTAAGCCAACAGACAAGTGTGTGTGAAGCAACGAGTACGCAAACAAGGGATATTTGTGACCACCCGCCGTCTACTAGAAAGACACTAGTGAGTAGAGGTTGCCAAATAGTTCGCTACATTCATTGCATTCTGGTTGCTTAACGTTTTTTAAAGCAGTAGTTTGGAAACGCTTGTTTGCACATAGAAAATTCTAAAAAGGTGTTCGCCACATATTCACAGACATAGTAAGAAAATATGACTATTTCAGGAACGTTCAATTAAGCTTAAGCCCGATGTGGTCCATTTCATGATCTCCTGTCAGGTAGCATGCAACTGACATTTTACAAAGTACCTTGTGATGCATAATTGCGTAGAAAATCTTTCGGGTCTGTCATTCACTGGTGTTTTTGCATCTACCCAGATAGTTTCCAGGAATAAATTCCAATGGATACTTTGCCACACACGCATATTTGAGAAATCTCCTGGCTGCACTAGCCAATTTAGGGCAGTTCTATAAAGTTGGATGATATTATTGTGTGCAACATGACGTAACTCTTAGAGGCGCTACTGATTTTGGTTTGACTAAAGTAAACAGGTGATGACGTACTCCGATGGTTGTGAAATGTTTTGACTAACAGAAAACACCTACACATTTTGAGTGTTAAATGCCAACTACGAAGATACCCGTTTTTTTAACAAAGTGGTCGGCTAGTGTTCTTTCTGCTCAGCAGTATCTGGTCGAATTGACGCAATCTCGATATATCAAACTGGCGAATCAATTCACATTGCACAAACCCCCAGTTATCAACAGAATCTTTTTGGAGGTGTTAATAACCTGAACTTAAGTGATTTCAGATTCCCTCTTTAAAAATTTGAACTTGTACTGCATTTTTACAAGAAACTGACGGAGTAACTTTCATTTGGTTACACTGTTTTGGACGTGGAAACATCACTAAAATTTTAATAGAGTTCACAATTAGACACTGCTCTGTTCCTTGGAAACTGACGACATCAAACACGTTACCAGCTAGCCCTCACATAATTTCAACGTTTTTGCGTGAGAAAACCAAGCTTCTACTCACTTCACGACTGACTAGTGTTACTTTACGAGTTCATCAAGCAACGTAAATATTCACACATAATGAACGTGCAGTAGGCTCTGCCCATTGTATTTGCTTCATTTCCACATTCGTGGTTTGTCTGAACACGCCTGTATACCTCAACTTAAGTCTTGCCTGAATGATTAGTTTTTTTCACGATCATAACATCGTGTTAAAATATTTCTCTTGCATCCGGATACCTTCTTTTGTCATTTATGCAATGTTCTTTCAGTTGAATGCACTGCTACAAATGAAACAAAATTGTGCAGGCAAAATTATAGAATAATTTTACATAAAAGATGCATTACAATGATGATAACCATGCTCTAATGATAACACAGTATCCTGTTTGTGTTGACTGATCTTAAGTTTCCTAATTAATCACTGTATTTATTAACCACTTTCGTTCTGTGCCTGATCGGTCACCTATTCTAATCAATCGCACATCATTTCCATTACAGCCATTATGAATATGATACCCAGAAATGGAGGAAGTATACATCTTCTCTCCACCTTATATGTTAGTCTGAAAGTGAAACGAAACCACTGGAGAAATGAGCTTACCAATCGTGGTTATCACAGTTATAGCATAGAGCACTGCTCCAGGAAAGGACCATTTCAAATCGTCATTAGATAAATGTCCATCCCAGCCTTTTTCTTCCATGTAACTTGCTACAGATTTGCTGAATTCAGCCAATTCCCTTTTTATTCTGGTTCGAATCTCGGTTACATACTCGTCATGTAGTTGAACATGTGGAAAAACAGTGCTAGTAACGGGTTCCGGTGTGGTTGTATGATTGAGCACGGATTCATTCAAAAACCACAGTGAGTCGTTCATGTACACAGTGTAATTATTACTTTGCAACGACCCCTGCATTGTCACGTTTATAAAAGAGGACTGCTTCTCATTTTCAACATCTTTCAACAAATACACAAGCCATTCGTTGGTGCCGTTGCAGGAGCTATTTAATACTGACAGCCATTCGTCTACGGATTCAAAAATTTTCTCCATCAGTCTATTAGTTTGGTTTTTCAGCATTTTTTCAGCCTCTTTTTTCACTCCGATTTCATATCCCACTTCGATTTCGCTGAATATTAACGCCCCAATAATGGTATACGCTACGACCAAGCTTGAAAGCCCGATGTGAGAAAATAACATCGCCATGAAACGCTTGCATCCTGCCTTCAGTTCTTGAATCTGTCTGCGTCTTTTTTCTTGCTTTCTTAGCAAAATTCGTTCTTCTTTTGTCAGATTCACTCCCTTCTGGCTATAAACTGGTGTTGTGCTGACGTTTACACCCGAAAAAGCGTGTTGTGCGTCGAACTCCGGCTGAAAAATCATTGTTAATTCCCAGTTCGATGTAAACTGTGCGCAAACGAATCCTATCAGTCAGACCTAGATGAGCTACACATTATACTTCCAATTATGCTGAAAAGCACATGTTTGGAATATATGTACTTTGCATCAACCACTGCCGTATTCTGGCTGTTTCGTAGCTGAAAAATGTAACGCCATTAGTTCATATATTGAAAGCTTGTTAACCAATCATATTTGGATGGGATGACCCAGAACCAGAATGGCCAATAGGATTTGTTCCAACAGACAGCAGCCTAAGGACAATGGTGTATAAAACTAAGAGCCCTTTCCAGGTGTTTTAGACTGAACCGAATTTTCGGCAAAGCTAACAACCTCATGATCCGACCCATCTTTAAACTTTGATTTTGATTGAGAACAAAGAGCATACTGAGTGGCTCAGCGAAAACATGATCGGGGAAGTTCTAACACTTAGTGAAACTGCTTCAAAATAAAACTGTAGAATAAAAGCTCATGTCAGTGGGTTATCACTGTATGAAATAATTGCGGTCTACAAATTAACCACCATTACACGAACAGGTTCAACGAAGAAAGTATGGAAGATTTGACATATTAGTGAAGAGATGATAAAAGCGGGTCACGTGTTTACCAACTAGTGAAATACGTACAACTATGGAAATGCCGGTTGACTCAGAGAGGAGGCTACATCTGTCACGGGGGTGAGTACTATACTAGCTGGCAAGAGAACGCCATAGCAAGAAATCGTTGAGGGTGCGTTACATTATAAATGAGTGAAACAATGGAGCATTCGCAACAAACTGTATACAACCAACGAGATTGCGTGCGACCACAAGCACGGCCAAGTCACATATGTCACTCTACATTTATGAATTAAGCATAGGGAAATAATTTACGACAACGTTTTACACAACTTAACCCACCTGCTAACAGCAGTGTCAAAGATTTATGAAAATCAGGATAGTTTGGAATAACAGATCGGCCGAGGAGATATTTTAAAAGTAGAATTTGATTAGACAATCTAGTCTATTTCACTTGTATTTAGTAATAATCCGTAATATAAAAAGTTTTGTTCACTTCGCGTACGATAACTGACGTAAGCACATAGACAAGCGTTCTGTGACGTCTGTGCTGAAGGTCATCAGTGGGTCATATATGACACGATTATTTGTGATTTAGGCTAAGTAAGAAACTACCAATGGGTAAAGTGAAGCGCTAAATTTCTGGTATTCAGATGACCGGGATAGCAAGATAGGAAGTAGGTTACTTATTTTCAAAATATCGATCCCAACTTCAACTAATCACTAGAAAATGGACTACACAGATATAAAGACACGAAATACGCAGAGTGGTTAATCACAGTAAGTCAACATGAATAAAGAAGGTAAACCGACTGTATTAGTTGTTGACTTTCTTCATTATTTTATCTGCAGGAAGTTGTTGCCCACCGGCAGATTGGAAAAAGTGTTGAGTAACAAAACTGTGGGGGAATTAATAAATCGATGCCACAATGTGTTATCAGGACACATTTAGCAATGAGACCCTATTTTAACGTTCGGCCAGTCTCTTGCCTAACTGCTTACCTTATTTATTCTCAACTATTTGAGAAAATGGTCTACCACTGGCTGTTGTAAACATGAAGCCGTCCACTCAGTTTTAGTGCAGCAGTAACTGAGCTGAGAGATAACATGTATGTCAGAATGTTTAGATAAACCGAAACAAGTTTTTATAAACTTCACTCTTATGGTTGACAAGTGTAAGCACAACTTTGCGAAACGAAGCGTGCGGTCTATTTTGGGCCGATGCATAGTGGGCAGTACACCAGGTAAACGTTCTTTGAGTCAACAGTTACAGAAAGCAAGTTATTCTAGCATTAAGCGCACAATGAAATTTTCCGGTTTCTGTTGGATCTAACAATACCCATTCACCAATCGCTTTCTTGTTTCGACGGGTACAGCTTACTTCGTCTTTGGCATAAAGAAAGAAATTAGAAACGGTTTTTGCATGGTATATCTCTCGTGCACATTTGGCTGCATTTCATCAGGTGCATAAGTCAGTCCGCGAGTTCATATAACAAAGTTAGGTGGGTATTGTGAGGACACACAACCAAATCATCAACCACACAAACACACGCACGCACACACATCAGTTAGGCGAGAAACGTGGTACGATGAACAAGTCTTTCTGTGCACAGACGGGGGACTTCCATTCGTTAATTGCTACCATCTACGCGAACCGGAGAATCCTCCGATTGTTTGTTGCGCAGCATATCCAAAAAACTCTCTTCAGGTTCATTTGTGGTGGACATGTTAACAAATATCCAGCAATCGATGAAGCTGGTTCCTTGTGACCTATCACATTCTCACTTGTTTTCGGTGTTGTGGTATCCATGATCATCTGCCAACTCAATGTGGAATGTGTATGTTGACCCGGTTACTAAACTACCCCTCCGTCCTGCCTATTTAACTAGACCAGCCCTCACACACGAATTCAGAGATGACGTTAGATTTGGCGTTAAGCTGTAGCGGTGTTTTCTGAGACGACCTTAGTGTTCTGGTTTAGGTAAACAGCATGACCATTTATATGTGAGTAACCCATCAAATTTATGTGTACATATAGTGTAGGTAATTTTAACTTCTGTCGATTGACCTATTTGGTCGCATTTATTACACCTGTTGAAGAATTGCAAGATGGATTAATAGGGTGTTAAAGGGAATGAACTGTCGTGAATATGCCTTCGAAGGGTTGAACGAATTATATGCCATTGCCAATAAGTGAACAGTATGTTTACAGTGAACGAAGATCAGAAATGACCAGAAGCCATCATAACCACGACCTGCAATCAACATTTTTCCACGGTACAAATTATTTCGTGTGCCCTTACTATAAACATGCTCATCCAATCACGTTTTCAGACTTGGATCTGACCGAACGGTAATGTAACATGTAGTCTTATTTTGATTAAGTGAAACCACAACCGTAAAACCCGTAATGAAAAGGGACGATAATTGAGTAAAAAATATTTGTAACTGTTGAAATCTGTAACATTCCTGAGGATGACTTTCAATTAAGTTATGCTGGTGATAAAACGCTACCCAATAAACGCGGCTTTGCGGTGGACGGTTGTCAATACGAACTTTCGATTACTGATGAGTAGTCGGGGATTTGGTTTGTTTTCAAGTTGAAGATCGTTCACATTCGATCGCAGCCTTCGCATTCAGATAGACAATCCAGCCAGCTTCTTTCGAAAAGAAGCACTAGACTCAAGTTTCGCTCTCATTGGAGCTCGTCAGTAGTGCATATGCTTGTCACAGCCGTGATTTGAACTCCGGCCATTCCATTCTATCTGAATGCGGAGGCTGCGATCACATGTGACTGACCGTATATTTGAAAATACGGTCTTTGTTTGGAAAATTCTTTGAAATAAGTGAAATCCAAAGCAATTTTACTTAATAGCGTAACACAGAGAAGGTGGATACTAAACAGAGACACTTAGTCGGTTGAAGCACAACCACAGAACCGGCACTCTTCCGGTATAAATAGAATTCTGTTATGTGGACCACAGGACACTTTTCAATTTATTCGGTCTATCAAACGTTGAATTTATGCTGGCATGCAGACTGTTTTCTTACCCGTTTAACGTTTATCTTTGCATATTCATCCCCCTCAACTAGATTAGGTTTGTTCTTGCTTTCTTCGCTGTCACAAGTTGTCTTTTTTTTTCTTCTGTTGTTTTTAAAAGTGTTACACTAAAAAAGCACTCAAGTCTCACATCCCATCATTAGTGACAACCGCAGTATAAAACCTTCAACAACGCCTTGATATTTAAAGACCTTAAACCCCACTTAGAATGCGAGTACTTTTAGTAACATGTGATATTCGTCAAACTCCGAAATCCATAATTGTCGATCCGAATGCGCACTTCTACACCCAAAACTTCTGGACCATTTAAACTTCTTTGAGCATGGAGCACAAGCGAAAATTAGCCTGTAGACATAAGCTGTTATCTCCTCATATCAAATTTGACAGTGCTGTCCTAACTGGATGTATCAGGTGCATTTGCTAATATACTAAATTATCCACGTTGGTGCACTGCAGTTTGGTATGATGTGCATTTTGAATTAACACTGCACTCAAGTGAGCTCAAGAAACGCAAACGGGGACTGGCTTCCAGACAGAGCAATGTGGCTCAGTTGTGGTAACAATTCAGGGTTACACTGATGAAACCCATTTTCGTACAGATTGGTCATCAATGATTTGGGCTACAGCATGACTGAACCCACTTATTGACGATAATATTGTGGACTGAGAAATCCAGTCAAGGCATTTGTTCATGGTTTCATTATGTAACCTTGTCCGTGTGTTGCTTGAACAAACACTTAAATATTTAGATCCAGAATCTTACGTAGGAGATGACTGTATAGTTGTTTTGTTCGTATGGAGAACAGCAGCGTAATTATGGTGAAAAGATTGAGCGACTACAGCATCATTCTCCTGATTCTAATGCAACAATGACCATAACGGTTAGCAGAATAAAAGATGGGTTCTAAAAGTGATTGCGTAATCGTACCCAGATGCAATCAACATGACCCAGTGATTGTTGCAACTTGCGTGAAGTCCTGACCTGTTACTAATCGGTCATTTCTTGGAAGACGAACTACATTTTGTCGCCTGTATGTTCCTTACTGTCTACTTGCTCGTAAATATTTGTGTACGCGTAAAAAATGAATAACCCGAAAGCAGTCGTCATGTGCAACCCAGTCGGGATTGTCAACTTTGCGCTAACAATTGTTTGTGAGCATTTGTTGAAGGTTAGAAATCAGAACAAAAGAGTTACAAAACGAAAAATGGTAGACAGGCGCGATTCTCACTGACTTACTACAAGATTCACAGTAATACAGGTCGGCTTTCATGACGAATGAATAAGGTAGCGGATAATCAACCAACAAGTTGAGAAATGTCATTCAAGTTTGTGTGAGGTTCACGAACGTATATTTCTGAACACAGAGAATCGACTTGAGACGATCAACTTTGACCATTTTAATGAACCACAAGAATGTTAAACTGCAAACAGGTGCAACAGAATTTGATAATCACAAGCTGTAAGGACACCGTGACCAGTGATCAGGACTTCTAGGTGTCGCGAAAACAGGATTTTTACGCGCCCAACTACATTGACGTTCTTCGGTAAGAAGGACTTTTGCAGTCATTTGGGCTAACGCTCGTTTACTCTAGGGGTAAAGCATCTGCCGTTTACGTTTACCTAACTTTCTCAGCAATCACATTGGTAAATTTAATATAAGGAACCGACTGGTCGACCTACTTTGGTTCAGGACGATGATAACATTTGAATCCCAGCAGGTTTGTGGGGCTTGGAGATAATCGTCCTATTGTCTGTTACGTGGGGATAATAAATCTTGCAATCGGCCCTGTGTAGACCCTTTTCATCTTGTATTGCTCAGTTCTTTGGATGCCGGTCTGCTCTACTATAAGAATCAGGTTACTTATGAAACTCGCAACACAAGAGATAAGTAATAATTCGGTCACTTGAACAAATACAATGGGAAACGCCAACATGTGACACTTGCGAGTTCCCACCCCGTGAATACTCTCAACATCGAGGGATATTCATTGGGTTATTGACAACAAGCAACATAACTTCGAAGATCGCAAGTAAACTGAAGCGATTGTTGCCATTCATCAGTGCACTTGTGAGTATATCGGAAACATTACAAAGTGGAAACCGACAAAATTATTGGTGAATGTTGAACCCGCACAATGATAGGCCAACTGTGTGAATACAGGAGCAACAGAAAATCGTGGAACTGTGTGGCATTAAACAAACCAATGTTTATGTACCACAGTTCTATGATTAATTCGTGAAATTTCTCATTATTTAAATAAAAGCCACTCGTGCACTTAGAAGACTGTTCAATATACCGCTTGTTTTGAAAGTAACCGGGATAATTTTCTGTCAAATCTTCAGGTAAGTCTTCATTACAGTGCTCTAGTAAAACTGACTTGGATCCAAACGATAAAAAATGACTGATATCGTGATTATCCTCACATATACAGCATTCATTACAGGTTCGACGAAGCAAAACATGTTTATCCTTGAATTTGCTACTGTTTTTTAATACTAGTATCCACCGACTTCCCATACACTCTCATTTTCATCTGCAAAACTAACTGAATCTGAGTTACAATCCCTGGTTTTCACATAAAATTTTGTTCGTCTATCAAGGTTCGTTAAACTAGAAGGAACTTTACGTGTTTACTGATATTTTGTTGTAAAATTAAATAAACATAAGTTTGCTGTTCATTAGAAAAACACTTTTGGCATTCTTTCGGGAAAGTTTGTTAAACTGTGGAACACACTACTCAGGTTTCGGATAAGACGGAAAACCTGATGCGACATTTATCTGGTGCAAACTACGTGGAACAACTATGCGCAGAAATTATTTCTTAATGTCAGCCAAAGGAAGGACAAATTGGAACTAAACAGCATTCTGTTCGGGGGAATTGTGAGATATTCGTGCGGAAAATTCTGTGACTTTATGGAAACATGAGATAACGTCTCTACCTATGACACTAAAAATTGAAAATTGATGCATTTAGTGGATCTCAAATTAAATTAACTATGAGATGATAAGTATACATTAGCGGCTCAAATGATCACATTTTTGACATGAAAGTCGATCTTATGACGGCGAAATTTAACCTGTAGATCAAGGTTAACTTACCATGTAGCATTTTAAAAGTTTACTCAAGGGTGATGCTAACTGTCTTTTCATAAACAGTAAATACATCGAATCAGTTGCAGAACTAATAAGCCGAACTCGAGCACGTGTGAACGCCTAAGCTTGTAGGATACTGGCAGGATGTTAGCGTTTTTCTGAAATGTGGTTTGCTTCAAACAAGCCTCATTATGTTTGAGTGATATTGTGAGATTTTGTTATCCATGATAACGAGAAGTGAAATCGTTACGAGTTCAACACACCCAATTCACTGTGTTTATTCGAGCTATTTACAAATAATTGTAAGAATTTATTTGAAATTTTCGGTTCCTACTGATGCAGCATAATAGTATCTTCGAGACTTTTCGTTTTTCAAGATCCTAAAGTAATTTCGACCGGAAGCTGGCTGATGCAAGATAAATTGCATTTCTTTATTACTCACAGTCGAATTCACATTAACACTAACAATCCTTATCTTACTTCAATCCAACCGTTTCCTTCTATAACGTTTTGAGTAATGAAGTTGGCAAAAGTGTTGTGTAGTTCATGATTTAAGTCCAGCGTATCACACAATCATTGTCTGATCAAACTAACCGTTTGTTCTAATGCAGGGTAATTCGCTCCTTTGCGTTAGAATTTACCAGGATGTTGGAAGTATCATATCTCCGTAATTCAATGGAAAAACCTTAAATTCGCTGCGCATTCAGAAACTATTCCGATGCGGACAGTATACCAAACTATAAGAAAGGCCTGGAGACATGAATGACATCTATCATGGTAATGCACAAACCACTGATGGTAAAAGCTGATTTAGAAAAACGATGACAAATCTGTGTGGGCTACAGTTGGAAGAACTAGCTGTATTCTCGTGCGCAGAGTACAAACTAACATGTGTCAGGATATCGGAGGTGGATTATGTGTGACACAACCATTTCCACTAAATTCAGGTAAATATTAATCGGACCTAGTCCACAGCTGAATAAACATTCTCAAAAGAATTGAGTATCTTTTACTAACTTCCATTTTTACCCTCCATTTTCTCCCCCTGAATGAACACTGATTTGGCCCGAAACTGTGACTCTGTATACACAGTAACACCTGCGATGCCAGATCACTTGAATGTTAATCAGTGTTAACTATTTTATACTAGGTCATATATAGCAGATGTGCAACGCATCAACAATCCTTACTATTTTTCTATCCATGTAATGTCAAGGAAGGTTCCGGCAATTTCGAAGTTACTTTTTCTGAGACTAACGTATTTTTTGATGCCACTGTCAGCATTTTTTGAAAGTAGTAAATATGTCAAACAGGGTTATCATAATTTTCGTTTATTTTCAATTTTCACTCCAGAAACACGTTGTTTTCTAGGTTGGTACCTCAAAATAACATCGGGCTGAAAAACTAGTAACACGAAATACGGCACTATATCTAGTTCACATTTTGTACGCCGCAGCCTTTCGTCGAAGTCTGAACAAAAAACGACTGGACGAATCACTTTTTAAGATAAATATTTACAGTAGTAGTAAATCAACTTAAACCCTATATTTTGTTGAAAACCCTTTGTCATTTTCAATGTACACAGTTTATCAACAGAATTGAAAATGGCGTAGTAATTTTTGTCATCGTGATCAAATTAATTACGATAACTACTGAGTACATATGGATATTGTTCCGACAGTAATACATCGTAAATTTCCTCGCAAATTTACCTAACATATTATACTTCGTTCTATGTGCCCTACATAAAAAAATTCACCCCTGGTTATGTAACATGCTGACCAGCCGCCTCCGCACAGACTGTTCGTGGGCCAAATTCGAGGCACTGCGGAGGCACCGGAGAACAGCGTCCTTCACAAGTAGGGCGTCCAACAAAAGTCTTGTAAAGGGAAACAACATGAACAAGCGTGAGCCAAATCCCAGTAATCTATGCGCACAACTTACACAAACGTAAAATAAAACGGCACCGACAACACAGCAGCACGCCCCGTTGCACAACTCAAATTCAATTCGTGCGCGCTCGCTGGTTTCGTTCGCGCGTTACAGTGACATGAACATAGTCCTTTTAAATATCATGTTTTATTATGTGAATTTGTGTTATGTAAAATATATTATAATGGCCGTTCACATATTTACTTCTTGTGCTGATTTTTCATAGAATTATTCATACTTCATTTGATTAGCTGATAGCATAAGTACAACCATGTCTTTGGCCGCAGTATGTGCTATTTGGACTAAACAGAACAAACGTGATCAGTGTGAAATCCAGTGAGTTCAATAGAAGGAAATGCATGGTAAGTTTTACTAACAGTCTTGATCTTGTTGAGATCGATTGGTAGACTTGTCCAAGACACTTGCTGCTTAATCCTCGAGAAGGTTTTGTTCAGTTATTATGATTTTAAAAAATTACTATTAGGCGAGCGTGTCGGAGCTTCGAGAATTCAAACCAAATAATATGAATTTTTGGCGCAAATAATAAAGACAAGTTAAACGTTTCGAAAATTTACTTGCCCGGAATTTTCAAAGGCGGCGAAGAGATGAACCGTTGTTTTTGCAACTTGTCGTTGGGGAGATATAACAAAAAGAGGTTCTTTTGTTACGTAATCAGAATTACTTTGCAAACTTCAATGTTTTTCACCTCTTGTTGAATGTTGTTGCAGCAGTGCCATGCAAAATTTTGCAATGTTTCTGCTACTAACCGTCCTCCAATTGCACACTTTAGGAACCAACATGTAATTCTGCCATTTACTGCTGGAAATAAAGTCCGTACTACCTGTGGGTAAATTGTGTGTTACCTCTTGCTAGCGGCAAGATGGTGCGTATGCAAAATCCATTTGCTTACACCAGCGGAAACAGGTAAACGACTAATAAACCTGCTTGAGTATGACTTGGTTCAGTTAGTGAGGCGTTAATCATGCGACGTAATCTGGAGTGACATTTCTTATATTTTGGTGATGTATATATAACTAGTTTTAAACGCTGATATGGAGTCCTGTAGCGTCTAATTCATGGGTTGAATGATTAGACAAACAAGCGCTAAAAGCTATTAGTCATGTTGATACCAATATTAATTATGCTGTGTAACTTCAAACTTCGTTTGTGAGTAGTCTAGTGCTTACCTGCAAGGACTAAAGGGCATATCTCAGTGCCTGAAGAACAAGGGATCGGAGAAGAATGTTGCAGTAGTGTGTACGCACTGTGAGGAAAGTGACGTCAAGACAACTGACAGTGTATTCCTGCCCAATATGTGTGGATACACATCAACAAGGCGAATGCGTCTACGCGTACGTGGTTTTATGTTTTCACATAAACCGTACGTGATTTCATGAGCTAAACAATTTTGCAGGGCAACTATTTCTTTCAGTTGCAGCAAATAAACCACACAGAGAACTATAAAAGACGAATCCAACAGGAAATCTACGACTTCTGGAGAACATTTATGCAAACGAGTTAAACTATTTTAAAAAGGTTGAACGGACTGGAGCTAAATGCATCAACCTTTTCATAATGCTACTCTTTCCATGTGTCAAATGAAAGCAGCTGCTCGTTAAAGTTGTGTAGCTTCCTGTGCCGGCAAATTATAATGAATGCATACGTCTCTGACGTTGTTAACTCTATGAGAACACTTATGCAGCCGGTATATCACTTTATTTCTCCCGCAGGTTCCACCGAGATCAACGATTTTACTCCATGAACTAAAACCAGCATTCTGTTAACATACTCCAGAGTAAAAATGTGAGTTTCGCACGGCGCACTCAGTGTTTATCTCACGTTCATTTGTGGATTGTGGAAAACAGCCAATTGAGTGGGAATAAAATCTTCCCCTGTCAAATCAAAGCCAACTCGCTAATCAAGGCACTCAAAATAAAAATACCGACAGACTGACGACACGTACACCATTCTTCTTCTCTATAATGAAATTGTAAATATCAGTCGCATAATACCTTCACCAAATTTGGCACAGGTGAACACAACCTCCTTCAACAGTTTCATGGCATCAGCGAACAGGTTGAAAAGAACACAAAGCTGACAACAGAGTGAATAAATCAGGTTTTCATTCACTTTGGGTGGCTTTGCTTGCGAGTGTCTTAGTCTAACCTATGTTAATTCCACGTGCATTTTTCTGCAAATTGTTTCTCATTTTTGACTTCAGTGGGGTAGCCAGGATATTTTACTGTTGGGCGAGTTCATTCAAGATTGGGTCAGCCTGAGGCTATTGGTTTGTGAAATAATTGATCTTTGTACCGCCATATATTCAGTTTAATCACAGTGGTATTGAGCATTCATTTAACACTTCCGAATAAAAAGTGTGCAGCTACTATAGGAGTGCGTCTGTCCAGACGCTGTTCTGTGAACATCCTTCACTGAACAGTCAATGGTGTTGACTTCAGTGCATTAATTACGAAGTCAGCCACAGTGAGTGGGTTTTCATACATTGGTGTGACTATGCATTAATGTATAGGCCACCGTAATGCACCATTCTTTTATTCCACTTTTGAAGTTACATACAGACATTTTCTTATAAAGAAATTTTTACTCAACTAGGTAAACAGCAATCTCAAAGCTTATCGTGACAAGATTGCCAGGCATCATTACGACAGTGGACCCTTCAGATTATTTACGCGAAGATCATGGGTTGCGAAGTGTTCGTCGATGAAAAGCAATTTTGAGCACAAACACGTACAATCAATGGACCTGCATGTAAAGGTTATCACATGTAGTGAATTTATTGGAGGAATATCGATGAAACCGGTGACATCTTCACACCCGGAAGAATGTTTACCTTGAGGAATTTCTAAATCCTTGACAGTACCGCCGGAACAGAAGCCCACGACTTTTGCGGACAATCAGAAATGTTGCTTTCAAGATTATTGCATGTAAACTGATTAATTATCTCCTTCAGCACTGAAATATATTTCAAGCTCGCCACACTTTCAATAATATTATGAACCCCATCTTCTCAGAAAACTGTTTGACTGTTTTGTGCACTCATTCCAGATGAAGAACGTCACACAAAAACAGTTTCAGTGACGGTCTTCGTCATTTCACATCAGACGTGACAACGTCTTTATAGGATAAAGCTATACCTATCTACTTCCTTCACATTAACTGGAAGCATATTTTATGAAGTTTCTCCACAGATATGAGCCTATGTTTGGGTAAGCAGAATGAACGAATGTAGCGTGATATATTAGGGATCGATAACAATGATTTTCTGACGTTCACTTATATGTTGATTCTTACGGTGACGTATGCTCTTAACCCTGTGAAATATATATATATATATAAGTCACACTTAAGATCAGTGAGTGGCACATTTGGTCATGTTTTTTTATTCACTGCTGGCGACAGCCAGTTCAGAAAGGTTCAGCGTCTCACCGATATTAACCAATTCACAAACGTCATCTTGGTTTTGTGGTTAGCCGCTATTTTCATGAAACCTAACGGATCAATTTCTCAGATTGATCTTGTGCCATCAGCTCGCTTTATGCGACATTTAGTGTGCACATGCGTATGTACACAGTTTTGAAGATGTTCTACGGGTGACCTTACATGCGTGCATCGAACAAGACTGAACGCATAAATCAACGCGTGTGTTTATGGGCAAAACACTGGTAGGCAACTTGGCGAATGCGTTTGTTTTCAGACGGAAAACTGAGTTGTTGAGTCAGTAGTAATCAACATATCACGTACATCAGCGCTTTCTCAGGAATAAGATTACTAACGTGTTCTTCACTAGGTAATGCGTTCAGTCATTCCAATTTTCCACGAAATAGTCACAGTCACTTTAGTCGTAAGTAAATATCTGATACAGACTATTCGTTCAAGTCTTAGTTTGAAACAATCATTCTCATGGATTAGAGTGATGACCAGCATGAAAATAATTGCGTGCACTTGAATCCCTATTTTTAGACGGTTGAGTGAAATATTTTTTGTTTGTATTCGCCTAGTCGATCATCATAATATTGTATGTTTACGACTTAATAGTGTATACTTTGACGTAGAAACTAAAACAGAGGTAATATGGAGCGACATTTTCATAGAGGTCGTAGTAAAACAAAATCAGAATGCGGTTAGAAAAATAAAACTTGATGCGTACTCCATTTACATTTTAGAAGCGAAAATTATTTATCCTCCGCGGGGAACCCGAATTTGCTCCTGCTCCAGTTGATTGTATTCCACATAATTTGACATATCAGCTACCACTCATATAATATTGTTTGGAAGTGCAATGCATGTTCGTGTCAATGTCCTTACATCTTTTCGACTGATCGTCACATTCTCCACTTCAACTTGGATAGATTCAGCAATCAGAAACTTATTCAGCTGATGCATTAGGAAGCATTTTACGTTTTGTGAACGACGTCACAACTTTCAAACAAATGAACACTGTTCTTGAGTTTGATTATCCGTCGCCGCTTGTTGAGACATCTTTAGTACACTTTAAGCGTAGGCAGTGATGATAGGTAAATGGGGGAACATTGACCACAAAAACTCTTTTATTCGTCACTAGTGGTTTCTTAACGACAGTTGAAGCAAACACTGCTAATAACAACACATTGTGACATAGCATGCGGTATTTCAAGTTAGTTAATAGGTGCTGAAAACACTGGAAGGTATCAATAAGTGAAAATGTGAGAAAAAAGAGGTTTTTAATGCATTCGGATTAGCCACAGAAAAAATCAATAGTTTCAAGTGGATTAGGTTGAGGCAAATGCAGAAACGACTTTTATGACAAATTTGAGTACATGCAACATCCTTAAAACAATATTCTTGTCACCACTCTGCACCCGTTAAGTTGATGGTAGTGAGGAACAATGCTGGCTTTGTTATGCCTCATTGAATTTGGATTTTATTTACTTACCGAAAGGATTAACCTAGCCGTACAACCAAAAGAATGGCCAGTTCTTGCGAGATCTTAAGTCACTTAGAAAATTGATTTTGGTCGCTTTACTGGGTGACCTAAACGCTGCTTCATCAAATTGGCTATCTACCACGTGAACCGACAGTCTCGTCCTTTTGTTCAAACAAACTCTCTCCGCAATTATTGTAGGCGTCTATGTAGGGTGAAACATTCCATTCACAGGTCTTTGTACTGCTGAAGAACTGTTGAGCATGTATAAAATCTTCGTGTGATTAGACGGAGTTTTGAGGTTTTCCTCAGCCTTTTCGATTAGTTTGAATGTCCTTTCTATCAGTTGGTCGGCTACATATAGCAGACTCCTATGCTGATCCAGCAGGACGCTTCAAGTCTTCGTAGTTTATCTGATGTTTGTTATGAAGATAGATAGAGTTCTGCGAGTAGCAGTCAGTCTGCAATATTTTATTTGATAACGTTTTGCTGTATATCGAATACATCAGATGTATACCTTTTTACCTCTAGTGACCGATCACATAAGCAGTTGTCAGTAACGCTTATGTCCGTCTGACACGGCTACGTTACGATCTTTAATGCGCTGACTTCAGTTTTGAACATTTTAGTTCATGTATTATTGAGGATGAGAACAAACGAGACTTTACGTTGTTGACGCTGTTTTGAATGTTCAAAATTTTGACCAGAATGATTTGATCACTCCGCCGGATATTCCACATTGACAAATAACCTGCTTCCACTGAGTGTAAAACAGTTTATCGCAAACGCCTGAATATTAGGTCATCTAAGCCATACTGAAAAAAGGAAATCATTGCGCTGGGTAACTTTTCAATGATTCGGTGTTAAACGATTCGGTTCTACGATGAATTCTATTGTTACCTGACTGAATGAACTGACTGCGATGTCAAGTTGGGGAGGTTGACTGAACGGCAATCATGAAATTTGGCGTGTAAGTTCAATCACTTGCTCTATTCACGCTCCTTATTCACGTGATTGTGGGTAAACAACGGAGAGCAATAGAGCCAAATAAGAGAGTGCACATGAATTCACACAACAAAGATCATGTTGCATATTGTTTCACAGGACTTAAAAAGTTAACTAAAAAATACGATACCTACATCTACGATGAAATGAACTTTCCTCCGAAAAAATTACTTTCAATTTTTCCGATTTAATGTAGCATCCAAACAGCTTTCAGTTTGAAATACGGCAATGTCTTTGTTAAGAAAATGTGGCAAAGAATAAACATCATGAAGATGCTGATGGTTGGTTCTTTTTATAAGGTAAACGGAAGGTTGTATTCTATTCTGTTTTTCAGTGAGAAACCTGAAGTATACCAGCTGGCCAACTGAAAATAACCGTGTTGCTTAATGTGAAAGAAATATAGATTCCGGTGATGTAATTCAAACGTGAGAACGCTGAAACTTTTGCCAAGATAATTTCATTTGGGAATTCAAATGGAGCTCACATAAAACAAACATGAAGGTGGACATGTAATTTTACCCTAGGGCCACTCATGTTTTTTCTGAATCGAAAGAATAACCACTTAAATGTGCAATTTGAGAACAGACTGTCTAGCACTTGTTACCCGAGGACTGAAATCTAAGTGGACATAATACAAGAATGATCAAACTTGTTTCAGTGTGGTGCTTCTTACATGTGGATGCGAATGTCAGGCCAACATAACCATTTCAGTACGATTTCAACATCTACAAGTGCTCTTTTAGGTTAAAGACAAGACACTAAATGATCTGCATGCGACAAATTAAGTTTGTGGTACAGCACATCTCCAGAACCAAACCCCACCAAGAAGGTGCTTCTACAAAACACAAATCTACTTGAGCTACTGATCAAAACAGAAATAATGAACCAACGAGACCAATAAAAAAACACTGAAATAAAGAGTATTCAAGTCCCCTCAAACCAAATCCTAATCGGTTATATAATGAACTCGGGGTTAATTGCCAAATTATATGAATCCATTCGGTAGTGTGCAACGCACAACCCTCTTGCAAGCTGAAGTCTGTTGACTTCTTGGCCATGTGAGTCCCGAGAAAACTTCGTAGTTTTCGTCTTTGGATCTGGGCGCCCCGAATCATAAAATTAAGTGAATCAATTAAGTGACCTAAAGGCTACTGTTCCCGAAAACAGAAAGCAAACACAAAGTTCCGCCAATTTTCCGGTGGTTCCCATAAGATTCACCAGCTGAATGGCATTCAATATATAAAACAATTTTTGTCCGTTTCAAACACGTAATCAACAGTTTCGTGGACGCCATCGACGTGAATGAAAGAAGTTTCAATACTTCGCGTGAGATGCGTTTCGACTGGGGTGATAAAATTCACTAAGAGCATTCAACGGTAAGACTTTTAAAACTAAGTCTCGTGAGGTTCATGTGGTCTCAAATGTCACGTTATTCATGGTCACCAGTACCAATTGCGACATGTTGTATTTTAATGTGTTTGACCTGAGGCAGTGAACGCACTTCACTATCAAATGAAGCCCTTTAAGCATACATGTTGGTACTTTTGACAACACTATCGCTAAGGTGTTTCAGTGATTCATCATACTTCATTCTCAAGCACCAAGAATGCTAGCGACACCACGTCTATTTTTCAGTAGTATTGAACGGTGTTTGAACATACACACTTTCGGTGTGTTCTGAAAAATTTTGGACATTGCTCTTCATATTTTCTCGTGGCTTATTTAAACTTATTCTTCCACCACCAAATGGACTTTTATGTATGCTGGCCAGTACATGCTTAAATGTATCAATCCGCTGTTGACTTTTATTATAAGTCCGTTGCGTCATTCAAAGTTATCCGACTCCCTAGTTTATGTTAAACTCACGAACACGACTGTGGTTTGACCAACCAAAAACTAGAATTGAAATTCACAAAAATGACTAGCAATCTTGGAGGTGCACTTATGTAGGTAGTTCACTCTGACACGTTCGAGGCCTCATTCGTGGAATTTCTTCCAAGTTCTCATAAAAAAGCTAAAGACGCGCCCGTACTCCGAACTGAACTGCCTCAGCAAATGAAGTTGAACCGGCCACTGCAAACTGCCGAAGTTGGGATTGGTAAATCATCTCATTTAGTTCACCACGTGAAACAATTGATCTGACTCCACAAATGGATGATTTTGTGGTTCGATCATTTTGGTTTACATATTCCAGTTGTTCTGCAAAATCAATTCAGCGTCAAATCCTTTGTGTACGCTCATAAGCAAGGCAGAACTTGCGCCCGTGCGTACCGTCAAACTCCGTAATTCATACGCTGAAATCCAGCTTGACAATTTGGGTTAGATCGTGCAGACGCAATGACGACATGCTTGTGGTTTTGATTATCTTCCCTTAACCTACCTCACGCAGTCTTGCGAATTCGTCAGAAGGTAACTTAGGAGACCGGGAGCTAAGTCATCTCACAGTCCTCAAAGTCATTTATTTGTTGTCAACTAGGAACTTATCTGTCAGGCCGCTGCTAAGGCAAGCTTCTCATCCGCGAGTTGCGAAACAGCACTGTTCAGCAGCTACCCAGAATGTCTTGTTTTCATTCATGGCAAAAGTTAGAGAAGCGGCGTCGCGGTTGAATCTGTTCGAACACGATGTTCAAAAGTGAACATAACTTTACCAATCTGGGCAAAAATTCACCATTCTTCTCGGGCTGTATCGCCCCAGGTGCCGAACTGCGAATGTCGTTTTTCATTCTTGAAGTGATTTTCTGTGTTTCCGGTCATGACCTGACGAAATATGGTGCTTCTCGTATATATGTATGTGCCTATGGTTGCGGTGGATAACATACTGGTACGACGGACTGAAATTTACAAAAAAGAACAGTGGACCAACACCACAAGTAGCCAGCAAACGAACTGATGTAGTTAACGTTAGTAACATAATGATTTAGTAGGAACCTGGTGTCCTGGACTGATAGACTTCTGACAGATGCATGCAACAAAGTTGTCCCATTGTCATCGTTCACTGTTGTTAGGCCAATTGCACCAGAATGTACGCTTCACGATTACTAACGGTCCTTGCTGACATATGATCGCTGCATATGATTGTCAGTATTTACATGCATAAATTTGATGTGAAATGAAAATAGGCAAGCCACAATATTTGTGTTTTGATCAAAGTGATGGGCTAGATTAAGGAAACTCAATGTTTTGAAGTCGGTTCTTAATTGTTCTGCTTCTTCAAGGGTCACGTACTTGAATAAACCTCAGTCAAATCTTGTTCAAATTCAGCGAGCCTGAAAGCGCCTCAGTTCACTTGTGACAATAGGTTTGCTCGATAGTGAATAATGCATGGTCCAATGAGATTCATCTTTTTGCATCTGATTTCAAGTGTTTTGTAGATGGCGTCTTGTTCTACTTTGCGTTGCGTTTCTTCATCGTCTCACGGCGGCTCCGTAGTCGTAGGTGAGGGAAAAAGCTTGATTCTTTTGGCGGGTCAAAGGTGCTAGGGGAGACTGACAACAATCTTAGTATGGTTCCAGTGTTAATCAGGAGCCCGTAGTTATGAAAAATAGTCTACAAAATGTTTTGCGCACTATGTTGCGTTGACATCAACTGGGTACCATGGAGACCAAAATACACTCCCTTCCGGAGCAGAAGCATCTTCAACGAGAAAGCACTTTCGCCTTTTGCAGAAGGTATTCTGTGTTGGGTGAAGCACTACAACTAAACTTACTGTGTACAAAATAGGCCATTAACTTGTGGTTAATTGTGCTTCGTTTTTATTGAAATTACAGGGCGTTTTGCGCTAAGAGTAAATATCTGCCATCAGGCATTCGATTCGATTTCTGATATTTTCAAACACGCTATTCTTGCGTTACTTTTCATGTGGTCTAGAAATGGTCAAGAACGGTTCCTTTATCGTTCATCTGATATTATGGACGTACTACTGAGAAGTATGTCACACTTACAGTTATATGAGATCACATAAAACATTTAGTGAATCCTTTGTTGATGGGCGTAACTTATTTTGTCAACGAATGTTCTATTATTCTGAAATATACTGCAATTTACTGCAGGTTAACCATCAATTCTTTGCTCCTTGTTAAAAGTCATCGATATTATCCGAAGATGACCGTATAACGATGGAAAATATGAGTAAGGGTTACGCGTGGTGCATTGTAAGAATGATAACATTTGCCACTGTATGCATGGAACAATCTGAAATTGTTTGTTTACCTCACGAAAGATATGGTTTGTCGACGCATTCATTTGAAACTTGTCAAACACTTTTTGCCTTCACTTTACCTGAGGAAGACAATGCTAACACTAGGAAAAGTTAGATACCTTGGGTTATACAAATACTAGTGCTTGGTTTCACAGTTTCCAGAAAAAAATCCAGGTTCGTGCCATCACTTAAGCCTGCTTAATGGATTGTGGGGCCATGTGCAACGGTTTACCGAAAATCGCCGTCAGCAGTCATGTTATATGATCGCTTTCGCCCAAAATGTTCCATTACATTTTGAGCTCTTCATTCAATACGTTCGAGTTACAACATTAGCGTTTTTTTCTTGGTACTAAACAACACCACTTTTTGGGGGGACCACGAGAAATTCGTGGTGTAGAATGCCCACGGAAAATGCAGTGGGATAGATCGATGCAGGTGCCTATATGCAGCAAGCTCGATTGTCATCAATACCAGATAGTTGGAATTGCCTAGCAAGTCCCGCTGCTCTAAAAATGAGTGGCTTGACATGCGCAAAAATTATTCGTTCTCCTTTTGCCAGTCTACTTATTATTAAGAGGAGAAGATGCAAGCTGCAGTCGTCGAATCTGAACAGAGAAGAATGCTAATTAGACCATATTTTTAGGGCGAGTCCGGTGATAGTTCTGGATTTGGCTAACTTCAATTGAAAATTACCTGGGTTCAACCGAAGACTTCTTAAGTGAAGGGTCCATATGAGAACTGACCTTTAAAACTCACTTGCAACAGATTGTTTCAAAAAGAAAGCTACTTCTCATGTTTTTGTTCAGAGCAAACCATTTAGCCACCTGTCATGTCATGTCAATCAAGCCCGCATGTGTTGTCCTCATTTGTAAAGGGCATGTTTGCAGCGCAGACCAAACATCGTTCTTCTTATTCTACTTCCATTTTACGTCGACTACGTGTGACGATAAAATAGACTACGTCAGTCGGTGTTGAGTATGATGACATACTGCTAGCAGGGCTACGGGCTGACTTCTCTAAGTACGATGATAAGAACAAGAGGACCATTTTGCTTAGGAAGCAAATGACTGACAGGCAAAGAGGTGATGGTGAAAAGGCCACAATGGCACGTTACAGTGAGGAAAATCAAAGCTGTATTTTAACCATACATATTACGTCTTATATTACACAATCAATGTTACATAAACTAGTAAACCTTGCCGTGATAAGTAGGAAAATATACGGTTTATATAAGCTTGAGAGAAGAATAATGTAGAAAGAAAGGAAAAATCAAATCGCCGTGGTCCGAGATTCA
The DNA here is from genome assembly GCA_008508345.1 of Paragonimus westermani. Lineage (NCBI taxonomy): Eukaryota > Metazoa > Platyhelminthes > Trematoda > Plagiorchiida > Troglotrematidae > Paragonimus > Paragonimus westermani. The sequence continues at coordinate 161,902 of QNGE01000264.1, forward strand.
CTACATAAGTGCTACCGACTACTGTGCTTTTTCCTGCCATTAGAAGTATACACTTCTCATTGTTCTTCTGGTCTCAGCCAGGAACGTAGGAACACACTAATATAACAATGCTGATTGTCAGAGAATTCATATCACCAAGTTTCCGCTTTCAGCTTGACTCACCAACACAAAATAATCGGTGGTTTTGCAAGTGACGATCAGGGAAGCTGAAGAAGTCTCTGTGATGAGATCTTTACGTCCATGAATCGACAGCCTTTCTATACTGAAGACATTTCAGTCATCATCAGTAATTACTGATGCGGAGTTCCCACTACATGCACCTAACGCTTCAGAGAATTCGATCGTCGAAAAATACAGGTCATTTGAATATCCTTTACGCGAATGAGCCAAGTCTGACTGCTCTACTCTGAGATTGCTCATACAGTGACGTTATACACTACCATTTTGCAGAAGAACTGAGATCATAAGGACATCACACTTGGCATATGTTGGCAAATTTCGTTTCTGTTTGATATGAGTTCGTTTACCTGGATGTTTGAAACAACCTAAACCATCGAATTTTCACTAAACATTTGAAGCATGTTCGGTTGGTTCGATGAAGACAGTAACTTCAACCCAGCTATAAAGCCCTGGTCACGAAATTATCGACTGGATTGAGTAAAGCCATTCTTTCTATTTTTTCCTCAAAATGTTTAAGCAGGTTGAACACTATTCACACAAGTTTGTGGTTCAGTTTTGGGTATGGTCATTCGTCAGTGCCTATGATGAGGTTTTTGGCGTTGTCGTTAACATGTTATTCTCATAGGCTTAGGGACTGAAATGTGGATTCCATTTCGGACGAGAATGTGCAATACTGATGAAGTGTAATAAAAACGAAGCTGAAACTCAATGATTTATTTCAAAATGGGCTAGTTGAACACGCTGGCTATCTTCAGGGGCTGCCATCAGGTATGGATGTTACTCAGTTTTAAATAACCCTCATATCACCTCATTTTACAATGCATGATTCCATCGGGCATTCCATCAGCGCCGACATAGCTCAAAAGACATATTAACTTTGTGACTACCTTCAGCGGCTCACTATCAAAAATGAGAGCCGCATCAATCTTACAACACTTTGCACTTAAAAGGTACAGCAGACATCACCAGCTGACCAACTGAGTCCTTTAGTCTGTCTTCAATAATCTTGGATCTCCGCCGACCATCTCAGATTGGAGAACTGTTCTTCTAATTACAAAAGGACAACCATTCCAGGCATCCTGCTTGAAGAGCGATGTTTAAGACTTTGGCGGACACAGCGTTTTGTTTATAAAGCACAGTAAGAATCAGGCCAATTCCTCGTGGATATGTAAAAGAAATGCATCATTCATTGTTGAAAATGGAAATGGTGTTAGCCGTACTTCTGATTTCTGGATAATCCAAGATTTCAGGAACACAACTGCCACCTGTTTGGTAGGGGCTCGTTCCGATCTATAGAAGTAGCAAAAAGCGTTCGTCTAGTGTGCCTTACCATGGACGTCCCAACAGCTTGATCTCAAGAGAGACGTCTGTCTTCGTGAATGGTGAAACGCTAGAAGATCAATGAGCACAAGAAAACAGCAAATGCATAGTCAGCGGCTAGTCGTACTCTTGTTAGAAGCGTCTAACCTATTTTTATCGCAGGTCATCGTTAACTCCGTTGTTTACTTCATAGATTACTCCACTCATACTTGGTTGTCTGCTGCCGGCTGATTGAATGAAACACAAAAGACTTCAAGATTTCCTTTTAGCACAGGCTTCTTCCAGCCTGATAGCGCGCTCTGTCTCTCAGGACTCGCAACTTTCTTCTAATTGCTCCGGACCTTCAAACTCGTAGTCTTGAGAACTAACTTAGACGCGCTGCCGGACGGATTACCCCGGCGGGAGTCAAAACAGCCGAGTGATCACCTAGGACCTCATTGGTTGGCAGCTACACAGACAGTAGCATCACACATGGAGTAGTGCCTCACTTGCGCATTAAATGTTAGACAAGTGATTTATATGTCTCACTGTCGTCCGGTGGGTGAGGATTTCGACTAGAATCGGCCGGGCTATGGTGAGTGTAAAGCGACTGTGAACCTGCACTTATATCTCCTTCAGTTTACGTCTACTGCAATATGGTAACCCATCGCAACGCAGAGAGAACTTGGCACACACCACCACACGATCAGAATTAAAGTTAACACTGCAGATGAATCACAGTTTTGGAACTTGTCGCACAACCTGGAACTAACGGCTGTATAGCAAATCTGCACATATGCTTGGCTTAGAAACAGATGTGACCGGATGGTCTACTACATTCCAGAAAGTGGAAAATTAGTACTTGCCAGTAACACAGCACTAGCAACAGTAAGCTTAAGCAAACGTTCATCGTTATCTCGTCCGTATGTTCCGTACGAGTGCTAACCACTCAAGCCGCCCATCAGCTCTAAGCTTGCCTACATGAACGTTCAAGTCCCCAGCTCGTTGCACAAGCGTGGTGGACAGGTGAATAGAAGCTGATGTTGCAGTGCTCCTCAACTTTAATCTTGCAGCACCGTTTCTGCGAAAATATCATTAACGGTTATGCACAGTATAAATGTAAATGCTTTCTGTAAACTTATTGGCCTAAGCATTTAAACATAGCATTTGGCAAGCCTAAATGATGCCTGGGTCTCGTTGCTTTCAAGCAAACGTACTACCATGGAGTGTAGCGCAATATCGTTCCGCCTATAACTTCTATCACGAATGACACGTTAAGCAAGTTCCTGGTGTGTGCTGGGGAACAAGACTTGGAAGTTACAAACCAAATAAACACCTGAAAAAAGATAGAAAAGCGGACACGCTAGTTTGTACGCTTGAGTTTGACATGAAGCAACCCTAGCTGGCAGAACTTTGACCGACCAGTGGTGGCAGAAACACAAGACAAAATCCACAGCAAGTGACATTTTATGCGCTAAAAATTGCGAGAAAAAGATAGTTCCCGCTTTCTCAGACCAAAGAAGAAGGTTGACTTGGGAGACTTTGCCCAAGACACCTCCTTCATATGAACCCAACACGCAATAGAGTGAGGCAAAGCACAGAGTTTGCAGTCTATGAGTGTCGATGAGCAACAGTAGACCATTTTAAACGCCCATCAGATGGAGCCCATTCGCTCAGAACGCCAAGTTTACTCTATTTAAGGAGCGCAGTAATTTGACGATATACCTTGAAAGGTGGATCTGGCTTGATAGATCTACTCCGCTAAACAGTACAAGACCAACAGGCCGGTTGTAATGCCTGCTACCTGTACTTGCAGCTAGTGGCCAAAATGATTCAAATGCTTATCAAATCGGGTACAGCAGTTTAACATGCCTAATATACCTTTGTACCCTTTGAAGTCGGTGATCATAAAAGCTATTGACACGACTTGTTCGGGAGTCGTCAATATTTGACTGAAACCGAATAGAACGCTTGGCAGATGGTACAATATTCTGTTAATAATGTGCCCCCATTCGGATAACTGATACTTTTTTATGGCGGTACTGTACGCCAAGCTGTGGTAACGCTAATGATTCGACGTTTCATCTCGTGAGAAATATGGCTATCCAACGTGGTTCCATCGCGTGGTGGTGACATTGCCACTTTTTTAAGCGAATTCCTAATTTAAAACAAGTGGTTCCCTCGAGCAGTTTGAACAAAGCAGATAGAACATGAAAACTGGTAGATGCAAGCATTTCGTATTGACTCATCAGTACCAAACTTACAGTAACATGGGTGGGCTTTTTTTAAAACAGTCCATTTGAGGGGTGGAAAATCGATAAGCGAGTTAGGATAAGACATTAAGTCCAGGGAAGGGTCAGGTTCACGAACAGTTGTTTCTGAACACATAGAGCTGGTTTGAGCCGATCAATTGCAACTGCTTCAGCGAACCGTAAGAATGTCGGATTGGAATGGCGCAACAGGATTTTGAATGCACAAGGTGGATCGATGGCATGACCGGTGGTCAAGACGTGTCTAGCTTATTGATTTTCCACCCCTCAGATCGACTGTTTTAAAAAAGCCCACCCACGTTATTGTAAGTTTGGTACTGATGAGTCAATACGAAATGCTTGCATCTACCAGTTTTTACGATTTCCTAATTGTCTGGAATACCCTCAGATGATTCATGGTTATCCCTCATGCGGAAGACCATTTCCAATTATGCAGCTTAGAGACGCACTCAGTAACAATGAAGCAGCCAACGTGGTCACCAAGGCTAAATATGAGTTAAGGAGAGAGAATGAAACCAACCGAAAAGATCATTTATTACTCCACTGGAGCTCAGTTGGCAGTTGTGTATATGCATTACTTCAATACTGCTTGCTCCACTTAAACTCGCATTGTACTTTCCGCAAGAAAAAACTAGAAAATTACCTTAGACTTAGTCCTCACCCACAAATTACGCCATTAAAAAGTGGTAGTATCCATAGTGTTTCCGCTTAGTGGGAGCTCATTTGGAAGATTTCAAAGAACCATGTGTTTGAACAAGTGTTTTTAGTAGGCCACCAAGTAATCAACAGGAGACGACCAGTTGTGAAAGAGAATTCTATCAAACTAGATGAAACGAAGCTGAGTTCTTGTTCATTCAGTTAGTGCCAAAACTCCACACTGCCTCAGGGTTAAAGAGGGCTGTAAATCCTTTGTGTTCAAGGTTAGCGCAGTCACGTATTAAATGTGTGTGAATTTACGTTGACAAGCTTGACTATCAAGCAGATAGAATGTCTGGAATTGGAACAAGGAACAACCCAAAAATAGACTTATTGACTTAGTGCTCTGCAAAACTTCTCACTTCATAGCGACCCTCTTTGATAATTGCAAGATGAGTAAAGCGTCTTAGTGAAAGAGTGCTTGATGTGTGTTGTTGCTATGATCTTGTAGAATTGAACCATTCTCCAGGTACTGCACTTGTAAACGTTCTGTTCACGTAGCGGTTGAAAATCTGAGGTGTGCAATAAACTGGGGAGTGCGCAGATAATGGTCCATGGTCCGAGAAAAAATTAAACGAAAACTGGCCTTCTAACTCAGAGAACATTCTAACGTGCCAACAACAAAGGGAAGACAACGAATGCCCCATCTTTTCTTCACGCATCACAAAGCAAAATGACCAGAGGTGCAAGTCATAGTGAGATGCAAAATACCGTTTGCTGAGAACAGAACTAGATATATGGCCTCGTGTAAACTATATGGAGTAGAAACCAGCATCTGTTGGTTTGCTTTGGTTCATCTGCCAAGATAGACAGGTATAGTAACGTTAACAGAATACAGCACTCTCTGTTCAGAAACCATCATCAAGCAACCATACTATTTCAGTTAGACTTATTCAATCAACTGTCTACGTTACAAAGATCCAAATTACAAAATTAAATCAGCTGGGTTTAAGTTTCTTTCTGTTTTATTCACCTCGTTCAGCATATTTACAATTTTTCTGCCATGTATGTTGATAACATGAAGAAAACCTTAGTAAAAGGCAGCTCGCTTCTAAAATATGATCAAATTTGTGGCAAAAGGTGCACAATTGTGTCACGCGAGATGTCACGATTTTTACGTTTTATTTGTCCTTCCGTTCGTATTGCAATATTCAAATCAATAACTGAAAGTACCGATGGCTTCAATGTTTGTACCCTCTACTCGTGTCGTTTGATAAAACGATAAACAACAGAACACGGGCAAGGCTTTTAAGCGCCTAACGCGATACGTTCACTTCACCATCAAAATACTTTTCCAGGAGTTTTCGCGTTAAATGAAACTAAATCCTCAGAGGACTCATTTTTGGGGTCTAAAGTGCATTTGAACGCAATAATTGGCAGTTTGCATTCTTATACACTTCTAGTCTGCTCAGATTGGAGCACCAAGTTGAACACCCAATACATGGCAGAATCCTTCAAGCGATGCGCCAGTCTTTCCCTACAATAGAAGTGTGTGAAAACACATATAGCAAGGCGGATAGACAGATACAAAATTTACGACCATAAGTAATCAGTCAGACTGTCGGTGTACTGTGTTAGTATGATCAGCAGTTACATTCATGAACATCATTCGCTTTGTGTACATCCGATTTTATATTCTTTTGTGCTCACATTAGGGAACTGTCCAACACGCGGCATTGAAAAATGGGAATGGATTACTGTGCTACCTGTACGTGCATATAAACACATTGGAACCTACAACAAGCCACCACTAGGTGAGATAGATCTGCGCACAGATGCGCAGTCATCAAGCCGGAACGGTAATCCGCATGAGTGAATATCGATTTGTCTATCTGGTGACCACGTCGGTAGATAATTTAAACGAAATCTATTTTAATTGACTGTTAAGTGCGAAAACATTCAAGGCTGGCTGGAAAGTCTATCTGAGTGCGAAGGCTGTGATCAAATGTGAGTGATGTACAACTCGAAAATGAGCTAAATCCATGACTATCCATCAGTAATGTTCACTAAGTGTTACTCCAACGGGAACTGGGGTTTTACTTAAGCTTAAATCTGATATCCAAAACGAAGCAAGGTTTGGAAGCACAAGATGGTTTTGCTTTAAACTTGGCCAACCGTAATATGGTGTTCACAAAAGTTAGCTGTTTCAGTGTGGCTACGTTTACCCGGTAAATAAGCGGTAAATAATTTTTCAAGCTCACACGTGGTCCGTTGTTAATTTGTTGATTTAGGGATCACAGTAAAATTCCTGCAGAAAACGAACATGAGAATTTTTTGAACTCATTGGTTTATAAGTAAATTTAACCCTGGGTTATTTCTGTTCCCATGTATGTTATTTTTATGCCCATTGACACAAGAAGGTATCTCTCTTGACTTGACAACAATCTTCGACAAGATGTCGAAGCAGTTATCTGAAAGATGTTTATGCGCACCACTGGCTGTCTTGGATAAAACAAAGGATATTTATACAGCTTGTTTAAAAGGAGGAGCTCTGTTCAAAGTCTGTTCCTACCCCCATACTTCGTCATTTGAAGGTGAGTAACTGAAAAGGTAGAAAACAATTTCCACTGTCGAATGGTTCGTATCACACTAACGAGACATTGCGTAGTTAAAGTGTATCGAAAATTTATTGGCCGATCAACGTTGACACATGAAAAAACTTTGTTGTAAACGCATAAAGCTTGTTAAAGCCAAATTGTTCGTCATGATTTTGTAGCTTTTAAGTTTGTTACAAAGAAAATTTATAGGGGATGTCGAAAACGGTAGAGTAACGATAATCGCGAAATTACCTGGAAGAGTTTATCATCCTGTATTTTATAGTTGTGCAGGTACTGAAAACAGAAATGTGTTGAAAAAATAACAAGTCATTTTGCTCACTTATTCAATGCCTTTATATGAAAAGAAGTCGACTGGTTCATTAATCATCCAAAAAAGTGCAACTCCACAAAGCTTAGAATTCAGGATTCGTACCATTCCTTCAGGTGGTATTAGTAAAAAGCTGTTTAAAGCACTCAAATTGTTCTGTGCTCAAATGATCAAACACAAAAGTCGCCTAATGGGAGAATTATTTTTGCTGAACTGCTTCAGAATGTTAGCCACTGCGAAGTTGTGAACAGAGCAATTGCTAAGATAAATGGCGGGATGATCATGCTGAAGAAGAGGACCATAGAATATCAAGCAGAAGTTGGTACACAACGAGCCACAGCTGTCCAACTATGTTATCGATAGTTTGATGTGGCTTTATTTTGTTCACCTATTTCTGGAGACCTTGTTTATTGTGATACGGATTCATGTGACTAGATGAATAACCTAATCTCATGAAGATACATATTCATTCACTGGTACGATTATCCCGAACTTGTTTTCGCAGATGGTACCAAGCATCCAGTCATCTCTAACAAAGTATTCCATAGCATGTGTATAGTGGAGGTGTAATACTTTATATACATCCAGTGTAAACCATTTATCTGAGCCAGGCAATACCAGTTATTTGGCTGAATTCTAAAAACTATCCAGGAGTAATATACAACTAAATTGTTGGTTGTGATAATAAATCAGTCCACTCCACCAAGTGAACTAAAGGCTATTGATGTTTTTAGATGAATAAAAAATAATAAACATGTTGTCCATAACTTTTAATGGTCATTTCGAGACCGAAACTTCATGCTCGGTCTCATCTTTGTTTACACCCATTAGGCGAGTATAACCTGAATTGGGATTGCCGCGAATGCTGAGCGTAACGAGTCGAACCTCCTGTGCGATCAGACACCAGTTTTATGCAACTCGCACGTGACGACGGAGTCCACTTGTGTTGTATCGATCCATCAAGCGTTCGTTACGCGTTGAGTTGCTGATTCTATCCCTCATACAAAATACATGTAAATGATGAATCTGAACGAGCACTAGACCGATTTTGGAGTGTTGGCTTGAGGGTAAACATTATAAAACAGTATAAATACCATTTTACAGGTCATGTTTGTGGTCGGTGCTAACTAACAATCAGGTACGGATCATATCAATTCATACTAACAAGACATGAAGAAAGCATACATCAGAGAACGACAAAGTCTGGATTAGGATTGAAAGCGATATCACATTTTACAGTTACTCGGTTATTTTGAATTATAATGGACTCGAGAGTTACACGATTTAGACACTGAATAATCATTTGACCATGAAAAGCTTCTGTGAACAGTTGACCCAGGTGATCGTCAGCTGAGTAGTGGACACCTTCTCTGACTTTGTTGGGTACCACCGTACACAAAGCTAGTTTTGGATCGAACACACTATTCGTGTACCACTATAACAGCGGAAGCCCATTCAGTCATCTGTGTATCGACACTGGTCTACGGGATCACAAGAATGCAACTGGTGATAGTGCTAGTTTGCTGGCTGTCGACTTCAGACCATGAACGAAAGAAGTGTAACAGTTAGGAAGAGTAAGTGGGGTTACAACGCCAAACCATTCACACAAGATTAAGTGCACTTTTGTTAGCAACATTCAGACTTGAGTTCCGAATTTTAAAAACTCTGGTTAATGCTGAGAACTGGGAAATTGTGAAAGCCTTAACCATACAATCGGAGATCTCTTTCGTAATGTATTCATTGTGGAAGAGAATCTCACCCTGAGACACATTTGTGCAACCATGAAACATGAACCAAGATACTGAAATTGTGATTCACAAAAACCTAATTGTAATCAGCAGTTTTGATTTAACGAGTTTTATAAAGTACGGTGGCTTTATTGGTATCATTTTCCGTATTCTAGAAACTGTCCGCCTGGATACGTAATTAACAACGGCAAACTCTGGCATGTTTACACCAAACTGAGAAGACTGAAAGTTAACAGACGCTGGACTAATGAGGAGAGTTGGCGAGTAAAACAGAATTGACGATCTGTCCAGCGAATGATAATTATTTACGTATAGGAATTTCACCACGCATCAAAACAATACAATGTAGGTTTCTTCAGAAAACGGATAATTCCAGTGTGCCTCAAACAGTGTGGATTCGCATTCGGTAGGTGAGATCTGATGTCACAGACAAAAGATGAACCTGAACATTTTGGAAACTTTCAAATTTGTCAACGCTTGATAATCTCATCTAATTTGTGTGATCCAAAACAAAGTGTTTATAAGTAGTCACTTTACTATAGATAACTCCAATAACGGTTCTGAATAATCACTTTTCGCGCACTATTGCACCAATTTTTTAACAAGTAGAGTTTCTTAAATAGTCATTTTCCTAATCATCATCACCTTGTCAAAAATGGTCATTAAAAATTTATAAAAACAGCTCAATCGGGTTCTAAATTTGCAGTCACTGTTGGTGATGTACTTTTCAAGTGGAAGCAACATCACAGCTGTCAAAATGGTCATGTAGCTGATTACGATTGGTTACTAATTGTGGGCGCACTGAGAGTGAAATTACTCCAGCGCGAAGCGCAGAGTCATGAGCCAAAAACCGGACACATTTCATGCTTCCCGATAATTTCAGAGAGAGAAGCCTAGCTATTGTGCGAAAATAGTTCACGTATAAGTGTTGGTGCAGCTGTGACTAGGTCAGGTCGGTCGACTAGAGTTTGGTGAAATCTACCCGTACGTCCCTACTCAATGAAACCCAACTGATGTAAAACGGATTAACAAAACAAGGTGTCTTATAGCTCCTGAGAAAAAAAAGTAAACTTCCCCACGGGAGATCAAGCAACCAAAATGATTTCAACAGATGCGCAGCAACAAGCTTTCCTGGAAAATCTTTTACTGACACAATGAATGGCAAAGGGTTGAGCCTAAAATACTCAGCACTGACTCCAACGGTAAGTGATGTGTATCGAAAGTGATGCTTTTTGAGTTATAGGGGGTACCCTGTCACATCTACTGACGAAAAATTAGTCTGGGTGTAGTGGTACAACTTCGGGGACGGTCATTTTGTTTTTGAACAAAGAAATCCGAAACAGCTTTTTTGTAAAATGTTTTCTTGAGCACATTCCGCTGCATCCCACCAGGTACACACTGTAGCCTGCGGGTTTGTGTAGCGAAACTAAGTGGACATTTTGAAGCCAGACAACATACTCAGTACAAGCGCGGTCTAGAGAGAACTTTATTCTTTCTTGCAAACGTATCGATCGCAAGAAACGCAAGTCAAAGTGATATCATTTCGGATTACCAGACTCAGAGAAAACAACTATCCATCAGCATTTGTGGAGAAATTCAACAAACAAAAGCCTACTGCTACAATGTGTTCAACAGCTCTCAAACTGAATGTCAGTCCTTGTTTGCCTTACAAGGGTGTTGACACTCATATTATGTTGTTAACCCATCTCATGGCGGAATCACCGATCGCTCAACACTTGACAACTTGTCTACCCCAAATGGACCTGAAGAAGGTTTCTTGGATATGTTGCGCAACAAACAATCGGAGGCGTCTCCGGTTGGCGTAGATGGTAGCAATTAACAAATGGAAGCAGTCCTTCTGTGCAAAGAAAGATTTGTTCATCAGTATAATGTTGCCCGGGTAACTGATGTGTATGGGTGTGCATGTGTTTGTGTGGTTAATGATTTTGTTGTTTGGCCTCACAGTGTTCACTGAACTTTGCTGTGTGAACCCCCAGACTGCAGTAAACACTTGATGAGATGCAGCCAGATGTGCTTGAGAGATACACTGTGAAAAAACTGTTTCTGGCCTTCCCGTTCAAAGTGGTTACTGGTAAAACTCACTTTGCTCCTCTTTCAAGTCATTGGAGATGATCTGGCGGTGTGTACTCAGTAGGCAATTCGAGTAAACTGTTAAAATATTCCGAACTGCGCTGGAGCGCTTTCTCTCAACAAGCGTTTGACTGCCGATTTTTACCAAGACTGTAGAGCAATACGCATATAATAAATCACAACAAAGATGGCACTGTTCAGTGTAGGCAGAAAAACTTCACCGTCGTCTGAAACAAAACGAACCGTCTACAGTCTAGTGATTTCTGCTCAACGCTTAACTTCATAATTTTGTCGTAATTAGTTTTCATGTAACAAAATAATAACCTCACCGTGGAACGCGTCGAGATATTCTCATCAGTGAAGACACAAGACTGGTAATAGTAACTATTGCACAATTTTAATAACAGGACCTGTCAGACAATCTGTCGTTTCGTATAATTCTGTTATAAGGTGTGTGCCAAAGTTCGTGTGCGACAACTGGTCGACGATCTTGTTGATTCCACCGTCGCATGTTGTCTTCTCTCATATTTCCTTAGCGATCTTATTGAATTTGTTTGTGTTTACAGTCATTAGAAACGCTTGTAAAACCGACTGATTAATTTGACTGTTTTGTAACCACGCAAACTTGTGATTATGGTCACTGTTAAGTTACATCATGGCATTCTTAAAAATCTGCTTTATTCAAACACCTATGTAACATATACCTTTGTTTCCGGCAATGTTGAAATATGATTAGCGTTTAGGCTACAGCGGTAGTATATTCAGGTAAGGAGATATGACTTAAAATCTAGGTGAAGTTCAGATTTTGCAAGAAAACGGTTTATAAAATGGACTTTTTCTGAAGTGTGACAGAAACTATGTTTGTTCACTCTTTGGCAAATAAGAAATTTGTGACAGTCATTATGTCTCACTCAATGCTAGTCGAAATATACACTGAAGGTTAGTGCTGTATATACATAATCCGTTACTAGACATCTGTACTTGGTAAGGTCGTAACTGTTGGGAACTGAAATCTGTATAATGCTGCATGAAGCTCGCTTTCAAGATTGGTTTTGCGTTCGTCCACGTTAGGTAGAATTAGCAATCGAAACACTGAACCGATTCGGCCCATTAATTAAAGGTTGTCAGCTGGGATACGGTGTATAAATCTCTCGACCGACTGATGTTAGTCAAAAATTTGGTCACGAAGTGTTTTCTTGAGCAGCACTCAATGTTTTATGTTAATAACAACCATCTAGGTGAAAATTCGCATATGGAGGCCGTACTTTTGAAGAGAACGCTTTATAAACCAAAGTATAAAGGCTGCAGAAAACATCTGCTCTCTAGAGACTTGGCCGCCGTAACGACCAGTGCTGTTTCACGGGCAAAACCGGCTGTCGCTCTCGGTCCACAGAAGCGAATTATGTGTCGATCGAGGAGTCTAGTTGCAACCATCGATGAGAAATACACGTGATATCCTTACTTGCGAATATTCCTCGATAACAAAACCCGCAATGTCATATAAATGTGTGAGGCTGAGGATGAATTATCGGTACCGTTTACCTGCACATTTGAGAAGTTGTGTTCTTCATTGTAATGAGGATTCACTGGCTTATCCCTTTTCCTAAAAAGAGTTAATCACTTGCGAATAACCCGCTTCAAATCTTGTACGAATGAACTCAAACAATTTGAGCATCGTGCTTCGCGCATTTTCAATAAGTGGATTAAGAATAAACCAACATGAAGAGGATGTTATAGCACCTAACCCTTCAACATTCAGCAATGTTGCAATGGAAATATTACGAAACAAGTGAAAGTCGCTGGTACGTATTTGTGTTTAGGTCGACTTGCGTTGTGTCTGAACAGATTAGCCATATCTTTCGCTCATTAAGTGTGGGTGAACCTGATGTAGATAAGGAATGTTTGCCTGGTGTTATTTTTCAGTCCACACAACTCCAGAGACAAAGGTTTGCCATTACTCCGATTCTTGCATACTCGCGCAGTGTGAGTGGTGAGAACGGCATCGATTCGTATGGGGAGCCAGACCTTTGTGAGTCGTTGGAGACTGCTCAAAACATTCGTGGCGATAATCGAATAGTTAGCTAACTTTTGAGGTTAGTGCTCATCTACTGAAAGAAATCTGTTGTGCCTCTTGTTTTCAGGAACACGTGTTTTCAAATGCCTACTTTTTTCTCTCATGTAAGCGGCACCTGAGTGATCACATGTAGTCTTATAAACGCAGTCTGTCTGGGTGGCTATAGAGAATAGATGTTTAAATTGCATCGTCGTTCTAAGATATCATTTAATCGAAATACGTTCCGGATGGCATAATCAAATGGAACGAAGCGAACTTATTCCGGTGTTTGTTCACGAGGTGGTATTTGCCAAGCACAGAGAACTCTTGTCCCTTCGCTTCTTTCCATAAAATAACGCTGGACAGACGCTCCTTATCTATAGCATTTTCAACCCCACTTATTGTGCAGTGGCTTTGGCTAATCCGTTCAGACATAGTGTTAGTTGAACTAACCACAGCAAAACCACACACGACCTATGCTTTTCTGGCAATACGGCCTCGATCACAACATCCTTAGGAAATGCCAGCCGAGGTGATTGAAGCATTGAATGTTACAAAATGGCTGTCACCTTGTGGTATTCTCAGTCCGTTTTCACCCAGCTGGATGACTAGATGAATAATGGAAGAAATTTGCCAACTGGCTAGTCGGTTCATAATAAACGGAGGGCAGATATGAGCATATCGGACTGTTTCTAGATTTTGGAACCGCTATTCCGAACATCCGACCTATTTTCCTTAGCGAAACGTGATCAGACCAACAGAATAATCAATCTAGAAAGATCTGACGAAGATTTCCTATTTCCATTGTTGCTTGCTGGTTGCATATAACTTGAATTTTGAAAGTTTCCTTGAGATGACTTTTTGGTTGTTCATCATTATTGGGATGAAAACCCACCATCAGAAAGCGGTAGAGGGCTCAGGGCATGTATCTAACAGGAAGAAGAATATTCTACTAGATAAGAGCATACCACTTTCGGAGGTAATTCAATCAACTAGGCCTCTGGGATAAGTTGTAGAGAAGCGGATTATGAATCTGCAAACAAATGTTACCGATCTTCAGTGTAAGGTCGAGCTGTTGTCAATGATCACTTCATGAGTATTTGGTAATAAACCAGTGAACTGGCAGAGTATTTATTGAGGCTGTACTTCCTATGAGATATCACACTACGAACAATTCGCACAATGTTTTCTTTCTCACACAAATCGGTTGAGCGAAACAGTGCAGGTGTCAATCAGATATAAATATATCAGAGCAAACCTGGTTGCAATTCACTGCATCGTTCATCGACTTCATCAGTTATTGTGAAGAATACATGTCTTGCGAACATGTTCCATCCCAGGGCTAACCTGCTAAAGTCAAGAAATCAAATGCGCCGTTTGACTTGCACCTTATACAATTTATGCGTCCGGTTTTGCTCAGCCAGTAACGTCCCATAAAATTTCGTCATAACTGTGAGGTCGGTAGACAAACTTCATCGCATACTTAGTGGGTATATTCCAGATACCAAAACAATTGATTATGTAGCTTCAGCATCCGATCTAATGCAGTGGAACGTAGATAATCTACGTTGATACTAGTTAGATGTTGTCTGCTATAAGTTGCAGTACACTTGTTACATATCATTACCATATGGTTTGTTTCCCATTCTGCTTGATGCCCTATGGTCTACTGCTTCGTAATCCTTCTGCTGCTGATCTCGTCTATTATGTCTCAGACGTTCAACAGATCTTCAAATGCATTCTAGGCTTCAGTTATGCTTTGCGCTTTCCATGAATTTAATGACCGCCACTAATACGAATACAGAGTGAACGCTAGTATTGTTCCCTAATTATGGACATACGTCTATTTTAACATCTTTATTCTCTACAGGGCTTTGGTCAAACTCAACAAAATAGTCGCAATACAACTTTTGTAACAAACTTCATTTCTAGCATCCTCGTTTACTAAAAACTGAAGATTGTGATTACAAATGGGATATATTTGATTAAACATCTGGGGACTGCTGATAAATGGTTGATTTAAATGCCGACCAAAAAAAAAGTTTCGAAAGTTTCACTGCAAGCAAACTTGGCATTTAGACACTATTTTTGCACGCAAAGTCGCTTGGTAAAATTCCTATTACCAAATGTTTCCGATAATTCAGCACCTATCGCCGTGCGAACAATGTTCCAAGTCTACATGTTATCGTAACTTATTTTTTGCTAACAAAGAAACACAAAATCACCGATAAATTTTACACGCAATTTTACTTTGTGCGTGTAACTTTCGTTTGTTACAAAAAATGACACAACTTCCAGAGACTTATTGGATTCACCCTATGGAAACCAAGAATGTTTTAGGTCTAGGGTTAACCATTTTCTTGTGAAAGTATAACGATGTAGTCCACAAGAAATTCAGCGCATACTTTCAGTCCGGCTCTGAAAGCGTTTTACACATGTACTCCCAGCTGCCAGCTGTATTTTGCTGTATTGTTGCCCAGGCAATTATTGACAGGCGAAGTGCTTGAGTAACGGTATGGCAGATCAGTATAACTATAGGCTGGTAGGCAATTTCAGTGAGAAAAAAATATTCGCTTATGGGCCTGCGTTTTTGTGTAGGTCGCACAAAAATTTTGTTGGATGGTTTGTATATGCACCGGAAAAGTAAGTGTCCGTAGATAACGAAAAATCTCCGAGGGCTATGAGCATGCACTCACGTCAGTAAAACATTGAAACACACCGAAACAACATGCCATCAATTATGGTGAATTGTTGGGTAGGCTATGATGGTGGCTAGGAAATTGTTAGTACGGTCTGTGTTCCACGTATGTTCAACCAGAATAAAATTATGTACCTCTTAGTTAGGTCAGCCGTGAACGCAGAGTTATGCGGTGTTATCCAGTCTGAACAAGCTCGGAATATGGAACATCCCCAATTAACTAGTAGCCTCATTATATCACCATCCATTATCAATAGACGGTTCCCTAAGCTTTCATTTTGTTGTTCAGAAAAGATGCACCCAGGATTATACTCAGCCTTATAACCCGTCCAGTTGTCCGTGTCTGAACCCTTTTGTTTTAAAAAAACGCACATCGGGTTCTCATCAAGACGTAGGCAGACAACGAAACCAAACAATGCCACATCCAGAAGCGTCCCCGTAGGTGATCGCGTGCTCGTTTACCAGGCGGTAGTTGTTTGCCAGCGTTCTCAGCTGGACGGCCAAAAGCCATGTGTAATTACAACAAATTGCTTGATGCGATCGACAGACTTTCGAAACACGGAGTGTGTGGCTTGACAACCCCAGATTGTAGTTTCATAATCTCGGTTATTCGCCTAAAACTAGCACATTTCCCATATGTCTGGAGGTAAAACTAACCTTGGAACAAAATCCAACAGCTTGAATGTGTAGAACGCTTAAATTAGCGGGTAGTCACCTAGCGTGACCGATCCAACAAGGTCTGTACGCTGTCTACAAAACCGCGATCGAAGCACCATCCTTTGCATGCTTGCTATTTATCAACTTATTCTCCTGACAGAAGGCCTGCAATAAGATTTTGGAAGTTTCCGCGTATTCTACCCACAGTTGCTTTCTTTAACCGACTGTGTTGGGACGCTGGCTCAGAGAGCACGTCAGTTGTCTCTTGGGTAGAAAGCTTAAGGCGGTTGAAAATAAATGCGCCCTTTGGGTAAACAAACATTTCCACCAGTAAGCGTAACCCACTGGGACTAATCTGAATGGAAGTCAACCAATTTAGTTTGTCGGCAAATGAATTGACAACCGTCTAATGGCAGGAAAATATATCAAAGTTTGTCTCAAAAAAGTGCTGCTGATGCGTCTTTCATTCTGTAAACATTCCACGGGACCGGAACCCTTTGATTCTAACGTGTTACGTAATTTAAGAACCGCGCATACACTGGATGCAAGGAAAAAAAGTTACAGTCTCTTCGGTAGACGTATGTTGTTTAGACGCTTTTTGGGAAGACCTGAATGACTGGTTCAGGCTGTGAAACAGAATGAAATATGCGGTCGGTTCTGGGGTTAGTCTCCTATCAGCATGTTAGAAAGGAGCTACCATAGGGAGGTTCGTTCCAGGATATTTACGATTTTTCAGAAGTTGTCTTCCTCAAGTTCTATCAGGCGACTGTAAGAAGTATCACATTCACAACTGAAAGTTTCGGAACGGGCTACAGAGTGGGTAACCAATTGTCTAATCTGTGTTGATGTTTTAATTAGAGAAGAAATCATTTCGATTGCCAGTGGACCAAAACTGAGAGGAGATAACACGTGAGTATTTCATGAAGAAAATGTTCCTCTCCCCTCTTTAGCTGTCTTTTCCCAACAAAATTCATGGCCCTTAATAAAGTAATTTGTAAGTCTGTCTTTAACTTTCCGGCTGTTACTGTTGCGTTCGAAGCCACAGGCACCAACCTACGTTTGTCCCTGAGCAGGAGTCTGCTTCCACGTCACATGCGGTTTGAACAAAACAGATTGGACAACAGAGATTGTTATTTGCGACTTTAAAAGACCGCCTTGTGGACATCGTCCTGTGTGGTTGAACATTGGTGTGACTGATACGGCTTCAGGCAGGATTGTTGCTCATTTGACCGAACATGTTCACCTTCTCAGTAAGAAAGGGGCTTTTTCGGACTGTCTACCGAGTGTTCGTGGATCGGTCGAAAATGGTGAGATTCCGAATGTTGACCGTCACCGAGGCTATTAGGCTAATTACCAAACTGTTAAACGGACTTAATCAACCGTCATTTTGTCAAAAGACTGTGTTGTGTGGAGAATCGGCGTGCTCCAATGACAAGCTGAGTTAAAAGCGAAGGTATTTTATATGAATTATACCCATCACACAACCGAGTGCTGGAAGCCAACTGTCACGACTGTTATTGTGCAGGTTTGTTTAGGTTCAAAACATCCAATTCACATGACAGAGAGCATCGTTGGGAGTACAAATTGGAAATTACTCACCGTGTATGCAGTGGTTACGGAAACATCAGTAAAGCACCGGGGTGATTTTATATCACCTGGATACTATCTAGTGCATATAGCATTCGAATGAATACTGTACTGGTAAAAGCTACCATAATACTCTGGTGGATTGTCAGGTCGGAGGTGCGAGTTTTCGAACGATCGGCCGAGTACCTCAACGCGGGGAGGTACGTTCAAAAGCCTGCTGCGATCGGATCAAGGACAACGTGCGCGACCGGATGAGTCATCGCTCGACTGGATCGGACCAACGGGCGAGGCAGGGTAGGCGAAATACGACAGACGGCCAGATCGGAGGCGTGGTTTTTCCAACATTTAGAGGAACATCTCGACACGATGTTGGAATACGGTCAAGGCCAACATTGGGTGGATGGCGGACAGCACGAGCAGCCGGACGAGCCATCGCGCAACGGAATCGGACAAACAGACGAGGAATG
>QNGE01000264.1:183019-291138 GCA_008508345.1 Paragonimus westermani
ACAACGTGCGCGACCGGATGAGTCATCGCTCGACTGGATCGGACCAACGGGCGAGGCAGGGCAGGCGAAATACGACAGACGGCCAGATCGGAGGCGTGGTTTCTCCAACATTCAGAGGAACATCTCGGCACGATGTTGGAATACGGTCAAGGCCAACATTGGGTGGATGGCGGACAGCACGGGCAGCCGGACGAGCCATCGCGCAACGAAATTGGACATACAGACGAGGAATGGCAAGCGGAACCCACCCACCCACCCACCCGATAGAAGGCGCCGATCACACACGTAAACCGGTCAGAAGTGCACGCGACGTGTGAACGGAAATTGGGGGGTGTTGTGGGTTGGGATTATGACTCATAAACGAGAGAGCGCGCGTTGCATGTGACTGGCGATTTGGACAATAAAAATTGTTTGGAAGGAGATGGAACGCTTCACGATTTTGCCTGTCACCCTTGCGCAAGTCCATGCTAATCTTCTCTGTATCGTTCCAATTTTATTATATTCACAGCCGAATCAGTCGATCTCCTGAGTCATTTGGTGGATTCCATATGAGACAATGGGACGGGTGGGTGACAGAGTCCAAATGTGAAATTTCCGAGCTCCCGGTGTGGCTTCGTAGCTCAGCTGGTAGAGCGCTTGCCGCGTTGAGGCATGCTGTGTCTGTCGCTGGTTCGAATCCAGCCAAAGCCCTGACTTTTCACAGTTGGGTCTCATCTGAATAAAAATTGTGCTTTATTGGATGCCTTCTCGCTACAATACGAGATCAATGGTGCACTTCGTTTGATGCAAATTAATCTGGACATCGAATCTAACCTTTCTCCAACGTTTCACATGCTATGCCTGAAAATGAATTTAGAACTCCTCATAACGAATGTTTGACGTGGTTGTCAAAACGGAAAGCTGCTCGAAATTACTTCACGCCATATCGACAAGTTTGTGACAAAACACTGAGTGGAAGCCTCCATAATTTGACCGTTACGCACGTCACTATGGCACTGACAATCTAGCTGTGTCGCCAGCGTGTAAAGACTCCAGTACTTTCAAAATCCAAATTTTGTGGTTTTTGTAAAAGTAGCCAGCGTGTTAGGTCTATCTGCGCAGCCTCCCACTACCGGCATTTCGTATGACCGAAGGCCTTCATAGTCTTGCTTTACGTAGTATGTCATCACACCTTAATCTCCGAGAAGTCTTCCACAGTGACATTATAAATTCCGTGTCGTGTGTTTTGCATCGCTCTGTTTGTCTGCGTTCTCCTGACTTCAGCTTACTTTCCACAAACAGCGTTTACGTTATTATATTTTGTGTTTCTTATAACCGGCTTGTTCCGGAAAACATCAGTAGTCCAATCTCTTTTGTTGACTGCTTAAAGCAGAATGCGAATTGGAGTTAGAATCCCGGTCGTAATAAGGATGTGTTACTGGCGAGCTCCAACTATGGCAAACTATAGCAGATATCTGTATTCCTTTTATAAAACAAATGAACGACTGACCTAATCTTACTATGCATTTGGACGAGATACAAAAATCAGATCGTCAGTTTTGTGATTGAGAAGAGCAAACACTTTCTTAGGTAAGGGAATAACAAATAATTTAAACACACATAATGTCTTCCTGTAATCACGCTGGTATTCACGAAGAACGTACTGTACGATGATGTGAACAAAGTGGTACTCCTGTTGACTGACTCTATAGGATTTACTAATAGGTTTTGTCGAAATACTTATTTGCAGAAACAAAGATTTTACAATCTTCATATACATCACGGTTAAATGTTATGCAGTGCATAATCAGAAGTATAATCATGTTGTGCGAATTCTTTTGAGTGTTCTTGCTTCGGAATTTAGTCACCAGTCACTAGGATGCAGCTGCAGTAGTTTTCACGTAGTACGAAGGATTAACATTCAATAAGTGTGCTTGTTTGGGGGTAAATCTAGTTGATGTTATCCCACCGATTTGAGATGAATAACTCTCTGTCGCTACTTGTGCATTGCTTCAATTTTGTTGAACTGACACATCGGATGCCTCATGTGAGAATATATCTGCCAGTCTGCTAAGAACCCATCTGTCCGTTGTTGATCACTTCAACATCATACAATGAATAACGGTTTCCACCTTGCGACCACATCGCGGAGTATTCAGGAGATGACTTTTCAAATTTCGCGTTACTAAGAGCAAAATTGTCACTTAGTAAACGCTTCCATAAACGGCCACTGAGTCTAAATCCTTCAGCCTCAGCTCGGCAAACGTCAATAAATATTCCATCACATTTTAATTGATGGCAATTCGGCAGTTTTGGTAACAGGAGTTTGTATTTAGTGGATCCGCACTTGTAATTCACGGTTCAGTTAAATGAAAGGTTGACAGTCTTGTGTGCATCCACGGAAATATATCGCGAAGAACGCCACAATAATCACAGTTCATTTGACTGGCTAATGAAAACGTGGAAATGTTGAATCTTTTGTTCAATCGGATTTTAACGACTAATTACACAAATTATCTGTGTCTGTCATATCACAAATGTCGTTGCTCGAATGGTAAAAATGTCGACCTTTCAGATTTCAAGGAAATACAAACGTGTGAATTTGGTTTGTAATTTATGTCTGCTTTACATGACTGGTGAGAATAAATTCACCAATCCGAACAGCAACTAGTTGCATTGAATTTATTTTGAAACATCATATTTCAATAAATCCAAAGAGTGCCTCATCTTTATTTGATTGCATTTATTCATATATATGTTTGTGTAGCCTAATCTTGACGTCATCCGGGAAATTGTAGATAGTTTGCACGAACCAAGCAAGACGAAATGTGAGCTCTCTAAGAACCCATAGGGACAGTGGTTCACAGAAACCAAAAATTCCCTTGACTGAAATGACCATCGGTAATTTTAAATATTGTTAATTTAATACAACCCACTTACTTGAACAGTAGTTTACGTCTATCGGTTTATACGTAGATGAATATTTGCCTGATTAACTGACTAATAAAAATTATTCTTTGATAAGTTTCACTCAAGTACATCTATATTTTTCTTGCTTTTTGATCTCCTTCTCTGCTTGAGTAACCGTGACAAGATCACATGGGTAGGTGTCAACTGATCTTTGAATTTCTTCCGCGGATAATGCAGAAAATGTACGCCTGATTGCACCGTTTTTATTCTGCCTATAATATGCATTAATATATATTTTCACTGGTTACACATATTCCAACCGATTATCTTCTGAAAACTTATGTTACGTTGAATTTTGTTTCATTTTGAAATTGATAAGAAATGTGAGTCAACAAATGCAATGAATACACAACAAACATTAATTAATCATTCGTTAGTAATATTTCGAAGATGTGATTTAACTGTAGGTTCTACATGAATCCAAAACTTTCAATAAAAGTTTGGAATAATCATTTTCTGTGGTGAGTGTAATTGATTAAAAAAGAGAATGCTTGGAAGTTATCACGCGCTTCTTTGGTGTCAGGTTTCCCAAGTAGGCTTGGAAGTCTGAGTAAGAATTAAGGCTTGATTTCGGTGACCCACTTAAAGTGCCAACTTAACATATACTGTTTCACAGATTCTGTGAAATGGATTGTAGAAGTTTTGCATTGCTGAAGTTGACCGTAGAAAATCAATAATTAAGCTGAAATAACCTACTGTAACACTGACTGACTGGAAAACACCACTGAGACAGCCTATCGTTCAATGGCCTGCATCTTCTAAAAACAGGTTAAAAGGCAACAAGAAGGCAAATGTATTCATTCCTACTTATAAAAAAACCTGACGGTGCTAACATTAATGGATAGTAGTGAGCTTTGTAAGGTGTTCGTTACAGTTCAGGTATGTAACACACTTGTGACGTTTTGGTTAAAAATAACAATCCACAGAAGCAAAAACAATGCAAACTATCAGATGTCTTCATCGAAGCCGAATGTGAAAGAAACAGAAATTATTGCCATTTTTTCACGTACCATCACACTTGCGAAAAATAAGACCTGAACATTCTTATTTCGTTAAATTTGTTACGTTTGTTCTGTTCGCCGATATACTGTTTTGCAGCTTTTGGTCCACACTTTATTGTGTTCAATAATTTAAACGTACAGGCTAACCGATTATCTTTTCAGACATTTCCCTCGCGTGTTGTAAAGACGTTTTAAACTATTCGCTTTCGTTTTTGTCACTCAGATATGAACCCAGGTTCAAATACCACACTTAACTCGAATGGTTATTTCGATGGTCTTGTTAACTCAGGGTATACCGGTTTGTGGCTTCAGTTGAATTCGAATTATCCAAGCAAGCGGAATGGCACCCCTACCGGCTCAGCCTAAAAATGGCATCGGGATTTTCTTCGTAGTTTAGATGGTACTTTGTTGAACACGTTCGGACTTTTCTGCCGCTCAACCCCAGCCAGAGCTGTGAGTTTTTTAAATAGGCATCGACGAAACATATTCCTTGCCATTTTTCACATTCTTTCTGTTTTTGTAACGTCTATGTGCATATTTTCCATATCAGGAGGCTTGAGTTCCATACACTGTGAAATATTGTAATGCCTTACACGTGGACTTGCAAAAAATATAAGAATAAATTTAATACTACCCCGTCTGATATTTTTACATGGAACAAACTAGGGTTTTATCCTTCTGTTATGCTCTGTTTTTAGCATGCTTTTGACAAGCTGAATAAACGACACTGAGGTGACACAGTTTGCCTACGCGAATGTTCGTTGGCTTGCAGACTAGCAGGTCAATCCAGAATTTGGTGTTTAATCGTCCGGCGGATAAAATAAGGGTGGTGTTCCACATGTTTACTACCAGCATATAAGGTAGTCTTGGTTACTTTTAGGCCCCTGTACAGATTTTTTCACCAAGTAATTTCCATTTCCGTCAGTTTTACTAGTCACTTGATTCACAGTGATCAACGTAAAATGCGTACGAAACATTCTGTTATCTTCTAACTCCACTCATCTTAACTACATGCGTGCCAATCTTTCGCATCTGTTACCAACCACCGCATTTCAGTATGCCTAGGATCAAACTCAGTCTCTTTGTCGCACCTCGTGCAGCAATTTTTTAACGTATAAGTAGGAACCGCACATTTATCGACGCTGAATGTCACGTTGTACATTTGTGCTTGGATGGAAATCATTTTCACTGTTCTGTAAATCAACCAAAGCGGCCTCAAACTGTCCCTTGTAAGAAACCTCTGAAAACTCTCAAAATACACAGTATTTTCAGTCTTCAACTCAGTGCATTTGAGGACACCTCCGTTATCTTGCATATGCTTCTTATAGATGAGTGTTTTCTTTATTTCTTTATATGTGATGATGAACACATTGCGAAGCAACTGGCTGCACACACTGAGGTATATAGTTATCTGAGAATGTTGTTGATGTCATATTTCCAGCACTATAAAGCTAGTTTAAGTTGAATTTAAAAAAATCGAATGAAGGCTTACTTTGCTATGCGATGTTTGTTAGATGCTAACCTGACTGATATCCATTCTATAGCCTAAATTTTCATGCAAGCAAAATCCATATCCGAGAATCTGCATGCTTCTTGGCTGATGTGTCTTGTGGTGGGCTACTATGTAAGCAGTTGACTGATGCATGCAAGTGTAAAGCAATTTAGCATGCGATAACTTTGGCTATCGTCTATACATGTGTGCTTTAACGAAAAAAACCTTAGTTGAATTGACATTCCGTCAGTATCACACGCATAGATTGGTGATATTTCACACCAATGTGACATACGGCAATATCTTTTATATAGCTACGTGATCCCGCGTAGTTATTGACGGTGCGTTCATTGTCACTGGTGGTGGTGTGTGTTCCGTTGAATAATTATCAATCTGAAATGCAACTATGAATCAACAAACTTTTCCCCCACTGCGTGTAGCGTTTACGAATAAACTGAGCATCTCATTGATCAGTTTGTTCACTTCAGAACCGTTTGCTATCAGCAAACGGTTTGATAGCTTAGTTATTTCACAAGGTACCCTATCGCAAATTGGAAGTTACACCTTTAATCAGACAGGCGATTGAAACAGCACTCTCAACTACCATCATTCTTTTGGACCAAACCACTGTTAATAAGTAAAGAGACTTTCATCTAGCCATTGCTAAGACCTGGTTCCACTCAGTAGGCAAAAATGGTGTTGCTCACCAAACTTCCAGTACTAGTTCCCAAACTCTGTGAAGAAATGTAATCTATCCATGTACATTGTTATACACACTTTCCGGTCTGTGGCAAGAATCCAAGTCAACAGTTAATATGAAACGCTTTGTGCGTTAACTGACGATTCGGCGTTTTGACAAACAGTTTCAGGTATGTGGTAGTGAAAGATGAACAAATTTTGTTCACTGCGAAGTGTATCCATAACTGTGGGGTTAGGAAGCAGCCAAGAAAATTTTGGTCAATCTACAGGTTTCCGTCTGCTGTCCTGAACACCAACACAAAATTTGAGACAGAATGACCAGTTAACTGTGATCCAAAGCTTGCGAAACATTTGACGTGGTAAATATTTCGTGACTGTGAACAATTTTCTAGACAATGGCAACTTGGTATGGAACGGAGAACGTTTGTGTTTTATTCCATTTTCATAACTGATATGTTGTGTCCTGTTCGGATGGTTAAACATAGAGCAAACCAGGTATTCGGCACTGGCCAGTGGCTGATGTAAAAGGTTTCATGTTGATTGAGGGTTACTGACTTCTCTCCCGTATGTTGGATTTACAACAACAGCAACTCACTGATGGTCAGAATTGTAGTTTCTGATTGCCATGTGTGAACGATTACTCAGACAGAGAGATGCAAGTCAAAAACAAAACACTGGAGCATTATTTTAATGTTGGATTTCATTTGCGTTGATAGACGGAAGAGAGGAATAACTTGAACACGGTTCTAAAAGGTTATTTGAAGCAGTGAACCAGCACGCTTCAGAGAATTTCCGCCCTAATAAAAAGCAGGCATACTTTATTACAAAGCATACCCTGAACTCACCAGTAGTCACATAGACAACGTTGACTGCATCAGTTCCGTCAGACTGTCAGCATCCACATGAAGCAAACAGGGAGAGCACCACGTGCATTGCCCTGAAAATGCACTACAAATAAGCAGTCTGGTGTGTAAAAATTTCCATTTCTCATTCAAAACCAATTCAGGGTCTTATTTGTGTGGCATGTGGAAATTGATATCAGTTTGTAGTTTGCGTTTTCGCTGTGCTGGTTAAATGGGTGAGGGAACTAAGATTTCCAAGAAACTTCGCGAAGAACGGAATCTATATACTTTACTGACATTTACAATTAGAGCCCCAAAAATATACTTTGCTTTTTCAACTCCGTCTCATTCAGCGGTCATCATCGTATGGTTTGGCAACCAGTGCCCGTTCGAGGTCAGGAACACTTGTAAATAAAAGCACTACAGTATGCCAATAGTCGGAATAAGATAGCGCCTAACAAGGCGCAAATTAAAGAATTAGTGATCCCGGAAATTAAGAATGGTACGCCCTCCATTTTTACCTCAAGGTGTGACTAACTGCACCAGTGTACAGGATACTTGAAATGGCTCATAAGCCGTCCGTTCCTCTGTCATTAGTTATAGTGAAAAGCTGATCCGTATAAGGTGTTAGTCACACGCCGCCACACGTAATCGTTAAGTTTATTCTATCTATTCATGCTGGATGGTGACACCATCTTTGTGGTGAACCCTATATCGTTGTCGCATCTGTTTTGATTCTGTCGAGTCTAATCCAAAAATCTGAGGCCAAATACTTTCAAGATTTTTTTAGATTGAAGCTCATTATATCACAGCTCTTTCACGGTCAGTATTCGATGTACACGACACAGACGTATCCAAACTTTCTGTAACACTGTAGGTGAAATTAGCGAACATGCATAATAGCGCATATCCGTTTGCGCTGATGTGATTAACTGGTCGCTGACAAGTTATATCGCATAAAAGCCACAGGTATGATGATTTGTTCTAAACGTTGGATTCTGCATGAATGAGTACATAGGCCTGCTGACGGAGAACTTCTCTCGGGCGATCAATTGCTGAACGGAACAGCTCAAATTTCAAAAAGCGGTTCATTAATTCACTTCACATGTATTGTTTAAAAGAATGTGATGTGTATGGTCAGTGTCACACAGAATAGGGAGTTGTTTGACTTAACGCAGTTTTGCTGAACGCAACTGGAATTTGCCGGAACTTTCTACGAAAAGGATACGGCTTTAACGTGCATAGCATTCACGCCAAAACTGTGTACTAGGGGTGAGAAAGAATACAGACCAGGCGCTATAAAATGTTTATCTATAACGTGGGTCCTTTCGTTAGGAGAAATGAACACATTATGCTTACCAGGGATACTACGGATGTACAGCACATTATCTTTGGTGTGCATGAGGTATAGTTTAACTTTTCATAAACTTCAACAAAAACCCAAGGTAAACTGAATGCCCTGTACGACAACAAGTCACCTTGTGACAAGAATGGTGAAAATGTTTTGACTTCTGAAACTGAATATTCCCTCCAGTTTTACTTAAGTAAAATCTTACAAGAGAACTTCTTTCAGGACAAACCCAGCTGCGTTATTCACAAAAATGGTATAAATCCGTGTATGCTGCCGAATGAGTAACGTATTTCATTAAGTGAAACCTCATGTTTCGTTCAGTAAAACCAACCATAATCATTGATTGTCAACCATGCTTGCCCTACTGAGGTCATAAAAGCTCTTCGCTGTAAGCCTTCTTCAGTACTAAGAGGGAAGCGAGAATGAGGATTTTGTGACAAACGGACACATTTCTTGTACTCGTTCGTAACCGAATGCAACAGTTTTCCGAATTTCAAATTCTGCTCTAAGTCTAGTTAGCACGGCTGCTAATTACGGGTCTCAGGCGTCGATACTATAGCTTTAACGTGAATTGCTTTGAAGATATGGGAAGTTTGATATGTTATGCAAGTTCCGAAAATGTAAGAAGGAACATATTTAATGCATAAAACTGTTCATCTTGTTATAATCGCACCTTACCAAGGTTAGTTCACTGCGTCATATTTGCAGGCAAGCAGTATGACCGGAAATGAACAAACTGGTTCAAACCCAATTCATATGTGTTTCTTAGCCCTCGTGGATAGTTGAATTTCCTTATGGTGTATAGCCTAGTAAAGATGAATTCGTTTCTCGTGCATGAAGTGGTTTTTTGTCAAACAGGCATTTCGCTACATTGAGAATTTAATCACTTTAAGCGTTACATTATTGCGATATTAAACTTCCGGTGTGTACCAAGGATTTACTCATTAAAATCCCACTCCGCTGATCGAGATTTGTAAAATGTATCAACTTTGATATGTAGTGCATCCTTAAGTCTTATAGATGTATTTTTTGCAGGGCCTATGATAACAAATTTCATAACTTCAACGATATTCACTGAGGTGTTATTTGGCTGTGTGGAAAATGCAGGACATCAAATAGGTGTGAAGATACTGCACGCATATGGGCTAACCTAGATATACCAACGTTCAGTGAAAATCAACTTACACAACGGTTCCAAATGTAGCATATTAAAGAAAAATCAAGTAGGCTGAAAAAGATTAAAATTCGCGAAAACAGATACACAAGAAGTGATTTAACTACAAAAATTCCACATTCAGGTTGGACTTGAACAGGTCCGGGCTTGACAAGTTCTCTGTCAGTTGAATGTAGTGCGCATGCCAGAAGTTAAAATTTCACACTGGGACTCTGTTGCTCATTAAACTTACTGCGTTATATGAAATTTACCGAAAGGCTTAAGAATTTGTCTCCCCAGACAGGATTTCAAAAAACATTCTGAGTCGGATTAGCCTGCATCACTGCTGAGCACTAGAATGTTATTAATTGCATGCAGTCTGGCAGTTTTAATAGGCCAAAAAACACTTGATTAATTTTCTTTGTAATTAAGTTGGTAAAGTATTTACTACTTTCCAGGTATATTGCTTATTCAGTTGGCTCGTAATGAATCACAACCCAGACGTTTCGCAGCTGAGTCTTTTCAAATTATCATCGCCTGCTACTGTTAAGCATGTAGACAAACTTCAGGTCATTTAAGGACTGTTAATCACGCGAAGTTATCTTCTCACTGGAGTCCAGTATTCACTTGATTGTCTTAAAAATAATGCATATAAACGTTCGCATAAAAGTTTCACACGTTTAACTCCATTGAAGGGCTAAAACGTGTAAAAATGCTGGTCAACAACATATGCGCTCCGGATTTTAAATTAAAAGATTTCAGTCTGACTAGTTCCCTACTAGCTCTACCCGGTGTGTTCGAACGATATTTAATCCGGTTTAGATCGCAACTTGTTGTCTAGATGGATCCTATCCAGTTTACCCCTTACCTGCTGAAGTTAGGCAATGACAAATTTGACAAACAAGGAGCGTTCTGTTGTTCTAGTAAGCTGCAGGTCATACTGCAAGACAAGGAGAGTTCTGAATGAAATCGTGTAGTTTTCAAAGTTACATACCACACTGTCCTAAGCAAAAGACAATCTGGTAATGAAACACAATCAGCTACCGCAACGCCGCAGTACAACCGATACAGCATTACTGGCTTTTTTCCTGTACCTATTGTGCAAGTGTATTAATTATGCAAAAAACGATCCCAAACTTCAAATTCACTAAAAGATCAAAAAGGGCGAGTTCTGGTTTTTCGAAAACTAACAAACTATTGACTGAAATAGGTATTCTTTCTTTTGAATTGATCTATTTTTGAACAAAACGTTGCTCATTAGTTTGCAGCTATTGCGTCCAAAATGACTTCTTATCCACGTTTTTTGGAAGAGTTCATGGTAAAAATATGCATCACCGGCAAACTTTAATAAGTGGGGTCTAGTTATATCTTGTGGATGAGGCCGGCAGGAGCGTGGTTCAATGGAAAGTCTGTGAACAGACGCAAATAGCGTTCAAAATGGTAGTGTTCAATTTCTTGACTATTCATCAACAAAGTTTGGGTTTGCCGTTGAATGAGCAAATCATTTAAGTTTGCATTTCAAACAATTAATTTCGTCAAAATGAAACCTTAGCACGATCTAGAGTTAATTTGATAAGGATAGTTAATATATGCTGCATAAGTGCGCCGTCCAATTTTGCCCTATGAAGGGTGCACTCGTCCAGAGTTTCTTCTGACATCAACACATTTGCCGAATGCATCACGCAAAACTGTTGTTCATGTGGGTCAAGTTTGGATGAATGTATTGAAAAATTGTATACCCAGATTGATTGTGAATTATGGAAGTTAGAATGGATGAGCCTAAAATAATAAGCCTTTATGCCACCTGTTCAAATTATCCTACCCCAGGGCAGTAGTTTTTTAAGTGTTACTTTCAACAGGACCGTTACCGTTAGACCTCGGTAATAATACCAAGTATAGGTTCTTATCAAACGATTCTGCTGAATTAGTTGAGCTATTGGGGAAAAAGAATGACACTCAGTGCAAACCGTGTTCTTTCAGTTGTTGCGTACATGTTAGGAATAAACGTCAGATGGTAAACTGCGCTACAATTGGAAACTGATTGTACAAACAAAGTTAAAATTGTATTACTAACAAGTTGTGTGGCAGATTTATGGGTTCGATTGAGACGCAACTGTGAAGAGCCAGGGCTTCGGCAGGATTCGAACCAGCGACAGACACGACATGCGTCAAAGTGGCAAACGCTCTGCCAGCTGAGCTACGAAGCCACACCAGAAGCTAGGAAATTTCACATTCGCACTCTGTTACTCACCCGTCTGACATTCTTTATGGAATCCACCAATTGATCCAGGAGATCGACTGCCCCGGCACATTTTTTCAAACAGTTCACGATGGGAACCACCAACACCATTGCTGAACGTATCTTCACTGTGTAAAGTTGGAAAAAACCGAAAGTAAAGTTGCACACTTGTATTAGCATCGAACGCTTTGAAAAAAATGAACATACGGTAGATATTTTCAAATTTTAGAAGATCGGCAGTATTAGGTTCGGAAAACTGAACAGTAGGATATAGGGCAAAATCCGACTAGGGCTTATCAAAGGCGTGGAATGCATGACGAAACAGACGACAATGAACCGCTTGGAACTGAGTGGCCAGATCTACCCTCACTCACATGCAATGAGCTCTATAAACACAGCTTGGTGCTTTAAACGTGTTCATCAAGCACGGCGTTGAACTTACTTTTCGAAGATACTATTACAGTAGACTCTGTAAGGTTACTAATTTTATCGGACACCCTCGAAAGCCGCTGCAGATTGAGAAACTAAATTTATTCTTTGGCGTTGGCTAACATGTACTTAAGTGTCCGGTTGGGGTGGACAAAAATGCATACGTTATCCGTTAATGTGGGTGGTAAAAGATCTTACGCTTTGAAGTATTCTAATTTTGGCATGTCGGTAATACGAGGTAAACTATAACAAGCTGGACAGTTTTTTGTGCAAGGTGACAAACCAAGCGGGCTGGTTCACATTTTGGCTGTATCTCTTAGTTTCAGAAATTTTCAATGCCTTAACCTATAGATGAACAACAAGAACTACTGCCTGGTGTAAGATTCTTGCGAACTGCCTAGCTGGAGGCAACTAAAGTTGAAACGCTCGAAGCTATGCAAGCGGTGTAGTGCTTAATCCATTCACCGAAACCGCTCTCCTACCTAGTACTAAAATATAAAGGTAAGCCAAGGTCATTTACTTGATTTGCTTCCATGTCGTTTAATGAGATAATGGTACACAACTTCTGCATTTCAGAGGTCACTAACTGCAACAAGAATGACAGGTGTATTAGTTTGCATTTAGTTATTTTTGAGAAAGTTGGCAGTCTAGAACATTAAGATCGCCCTTCATTTTCTCCGTCTCTGTCATATTAATAGGCCAATCATTTGCGTCATAGGCATACCTCGTTACAGAATAGGTGCCGTTAATCTGGACATTACGATGGCGACAGTGCAACTAATCAGTGAGTCGTTAGAATTCATAATTAACTGAAATAGTCCTACAACGCTACATGCAAAAATACCAAGTCAGACTTTTAGCCAGCGTCCTCCATTGACGTTAAGTAAACACCCTAATCCAACGCCTTTGTGTATCTCTGTTTAACGGTAGGTTAATGGATAACGCGTGAAATTTCACACGCAAATTCATGTCGACTGTTGAGCGGGGATAGGAATACGCACGTAATCATCAACCAAGACTTCCACGGTGTATGTGGTCACTGAGAATAATAATCTGACCGTCGATATTTGACTGAATGGTTGTTGTTACTCCCTACTAGGATCATTAAACTGTGTGTAGCGTTTAGACCTTGGGATGTTCACAGTAGCAAAGTGAATAGAGGTTACGTGTACCCCTCAGCCTACTGCATTAACACTAGAGCAGAGATGAGACACAGATCTATGGTTGCACTTTCCGGGCTCGATGACAACATTTAGGAAACTACGTCTTGTGTAGAACATGAATGTTTCAAGAAAGTGGTTTGGCTCATTTTATAGGAACCAGTGGAAAAATTAGTTGAAAGCTGCTTGTCCAAATGCGTAATAATTTCGTATTCAGGCCTGCTGTAATCTTGTAACGTGCAAGTGATAACCACCATAATGCACTCATAATGTGAAGTTCAAAAGCCACACTGACCAATTTTTCTCGCTGCCCTGCTCGTTATTTCTAAACCCTTATGTACACTTGCTTGAGATTTCCATTTCTTCCTACAGCAAAAGATTAATCAAACCGCTGATCAACATTATGGTCGGAGAGAGCACCCACGCTACCAGTTCACAAACCTTTCCGGCAAATGCTGCGTTTCTCCAGTACAAGTCCATGAGTGTCTGGTCATTTCGAATTAAATTGTTCGTCTGATTTTGATTTACTTCAGACGTCATAGTTCGAAGTGACTCGGAATCATTCCGTCTTACATTACGTATTCAACAGGAGGCATCAATATCCAAACTTCTTGGTAAAAACAACTATTAAGTGGCTGAGTTGGCGTATCTGTTTTGCAAATTGTTAACAAATCGGTGGACTGTTAGCAGTATGTTCCGTTAATCACAGCATGAGTGGGTTAGCTAGTTCGTCGTGAATGTCATAACAGTGCGTGAACTGACATATCAACCGATGAGTAATCTGAATGTGAGTTCTAGTTGTTTGCTCTCACCCATCGCGTTATACGTACAGTTCACGTACTTCTGCAATCTCGGCAATAATCCAGTTGACTCCTTATTACCTTGCTGAACTAAAAGTGACAAAGCGAGAAGCTCCCACCCTTTTTCTTACTTCTGGTGGGTTCCGGGTCCGATTAGTGGCTTCACTAGACTGGTTGGCTAACAAATGTTTTTGCGATATGTGGGCTGTAAATGTGGCACTATTACTGATTTGGCGTGGTTTACGAGATTATGATGCTACCAATGTCTGACTCAATTGTAAGATCAAAAAATGGAGATAACACAATGATGATCCCACCAAAAGGCGAATATTTTACCTGGACTTTATGACAATATTCTTGTTGTGTAAATTGTTTGCTTCATTTTCAATGTGCATAGACATCAGAGGTCAAAATATTTCTGCAAACATTGCAGTGGGTGAATAGGTCTAGACCTTGCCATACGTAATCCAGCAACGACAACAGACACTCTAACTGATATAACATTTTGACAGCAGCTGCTCCTTTCAGGTAAATTTTTCATCCTTGCCTTTCTTGATTGATGCTTCATGAACGTGTAATCAAGTGTTCCGTTAACAATTTTAAACAGCGAGTACGCAGATGGTTTTCCGTAGTGTACCTCTTGATTAATTTTCACCACACCTCTTCGGAAGCACGCTGTGAACTGCGGGTTTATGTAGCACGGTTCATTGGAAATTCTGAAAAATTGGTGCCCATGCGGTTAGTAATTTTCCATTTTATCTGTCAATTAAAACCGAAGGTTGTTATGTAATCTTGCAGATTACAGTATGCACCTGGCAAGATGCAGCGAAGTATACAAATAATGTGCTTGATTTCCCTGTTTAAAAGCATCATACTCAACTTTAACCGTTGTTAGAACTCCTCCGTAGCTTATATGTTTGCCGTGATTGGAGCAAACGATTTTCATGTCTAAAGGATGAAACACACTCACTTATGGGTATTATTCACATCGTTAGATTGCGACTTCAAACGGCACGGAAATTGTGCTACCAGGTCCAGTCGATGACCCCAAGGTTAGGACTTCTCACCAGGTGGAAATCACAGAAAACAGTAACGCGGTTTAACCACCTATTCATTGGTGCGTAATATGTGAGATAGTTGGAAGGAACTTGCATACTTTGAGGGAAGTGTATCCGAGTCCTTAAATTAAGTAATCTGGATGTGCTTGAAGCGAGATGAATGCTGCAGTGTACACCACGGGTGCCCCATGTGAACGTTGGCTCCGGTTCAAACAGAAATATGTGCACAACTGGCGAGCTCTAAAGAGGCTGACTAGAAAGCCTGCTTGGATTGGAAAGCTGCCGTCAAATGCGGGTGGTTTGTATTCACAGCTCATTGGTGCTTATTAATGTTCAAACAGCGTATCCAGACCAATCACTCGCAGTTTACCTCCATCAAGTATAACCAGAAGATTTCAATTGTATTTAATAAACTTTAGGCAGCTAGTCATCAAACAAGTATTTGCACCCTGCTAGAAACGTAATATGAATTTGAGATTGTGCGATACCGGTTGAAAAATCGCCAGAGGTACGGACTGGAATTCCTTTCTTTAACTTCAAAGGCAGTTAATTCCGATGTGAAACATAGGTAATCACTGGTTGTTACCACGTGTCATCTGACGGCTGGAATAGCCAAACACACAGAATTACTGTTCTTGCATATTGGCTACTACCGGCGGTGTAGATAGGAAGCAAAACGTCATAAGCTGAATTTAAAAGAAGGAAAGCTGTTGAAAAGTATAACAATTAATTTAGGGGTTACTTGCATTTACACGGTGTACTTCAAACTGCAACTAAC
Source organism: Paragonimus westermani (assembly GCA_008508345.1). NCBI lineage: Eukaryota > Metazoa > Platyhelminthes > Trematoda > Plagiorchiida > Troglotrematidae > Paragonimus > Paragonimus westermani. The sequence goes on from QNGE01000264.1 coordinate 198,971, forward strand.
TAGAGGGTTCGCACTGTCACAGACTCAACAACAACAACCTCTGGGAACATGGGTAAACAAACCAAAATGTTTGGCTGCTCAAGGGACCAGAGAAGAATTGCACGCAACAGCCTGTGACTACTTCATGCCACCTGTTTGTATACAAACTTGTGGTAGGTCACAAGTGGAAGGTTGCCCTTTTGTCCCGGAAGCCTCTCGGCTATTTGCTCATATTTTATTGGATGGGATAAGTTGAGAGTGTTTTGAGAATGTACACATGCCTTATCACAAATTTCACAATCTTGCTGAAGAGTCTAACATCGTTTGGGTGAAAATTCAAAGAACTGGAGTAAACGTAAGTAATCGTGGCGTAATCTAACCGGGTGGGAAATGTTTTCAAACGAACAACCTAATATGGCCTGACGAACAGCCTGTTTTCGGCTATTCACCATCGGACTAATTACGTGATATTTTGTCGTCAGGTTTGTTTAAGGAACAGGATCAAGGGAATCTTCTCGGGTGATTAATTGTGAAAGTCATTGACAACCCTTTGATCACAAGGTTTACTTATTGGCTTGCCTGAGGACAATCAAGTAGCTCAATTTAAATTTTACACAAGATCTACAGTTTAACTTTGGTGGAGCACGAACCGTCGGTGGGGTGGTGTTACTGTGGAGTCCTCAACAGACGCCATCGTTGCAAATATTTTTATGGATCCAGATGGTATGCACTTTGCAACGAACACAGTACACATCAGTCTCAGTTTAACACATGATGAACAGATTTCTTTCTTCGATGTGACACTTGTTCGTCGTGTAGAGATGCACACGCAAGAAGATAATTTAGAGCGGCCGGTATAAGCACTTTTCAGTTAAGTTCCTCTCAGGCAGAGATGTAACTTCTTTCGTGACTTGACGGTAAGCATCAGTGACAAGACTGAGGAAGAAATAACAGCTTTAAAGTGGACATTGGCAATGAAATTCTGATCTGTAACTCTTATTGTTTAACATACGGAACTGACATTATCGAGGGTTAAGCCCTTACCGGCTGAAAAGGAGTCGGTCCACATTGTGTTTGTTTACAAATTCGGAGCTTTTGCAGAATGTGTGATCCATAAATTTTGTAACAAAATTGAAAAGGATAACAATCTGTTGCACAACTGCGAATCCATAACAAACCCGGCCGTTTAAGCGCAGCTCAATGATGTGCTCCTGAAATATTCGACTTCCTTTTGTGCCCATTGTTCTGAGTGCTCTTTTAAAGCAGGTAGCTGCGATCGCACAGCGAAGTGCTTTTTACAACAAATACGTGAACACCTCATCATGTGGCTGCCTGAAGACGAGGTCTCATCAATTCCTTTACTTCTTGCCCTAACTCATCGACGTCCAATTTTGTATTCAACATACTGCGGAACCGACCGGAATTTAGGTGAGTAATCCAAAACACATGAGGTCCATACAACATTTTTCATGCCTACTGTTACCTGTTGAACAAATTTTGGGAGTAAACATGGAACTCTCATTGTCTTCCAACTCTTAATCGTTTAAAGTTATTAGTTGGTGAAACCACCTTTGATTTTGATTACATTTATACCATCGTTAGATAAATTGAACAGTTAATCAGTAAACTGGAAACAGATTAATCGTTGAACTAACTTGTCCTCCATATACGCTGATGCAAGCTTTGTGAGCGTAAAATTAAAAGTACGGTTTGTGACCTGTGCGAAAACAGAATTTTTATTGCGGATCTGAGTATGTTGTGGCATAAAGTAATTCTTTATTAGTCGGGTGATAACTGCCCGGAAGTGACTTAATATCAAATATTTATATTGTGCGTGTTGCTCGATGAATTGTTGATAACCACGTTCTAGAACACAGAGAAAGACAAAACTGTCCGCGATGCAAACTTGCTGGGCTATCACGCACCAAAAATCGAAAACAAAACCCGTCCTGATGTTCGTCCAAACTCACACTCATATAGCATCAGTTCTTGTATGCGAAGAGCATTTAGGTGCTAAAAACCTAGGCACCAGTCGAATGTTAATCACTATTCAAAGTAGTGTAAATGACTAACCGAACGCGTTCTGCCTACAAAAGATCGGATAACGTAAGCGACCAGCGATGGCTTTATCAGTGATGACGTTCGTTGGTAAACCAATGGGTTAGAGTCTACAGAAGTTTGTCACTGGTGGTTTTAGTCAGCTCTGTGATAGGCAACTTCTTTGTCCTAACTTTGCTTCTCTCAATCCACGCTTGTGATGTTTTTTGACTAGTGTGAACACAAGCCAGGTCACAGATCCCAAGTAGATCACAGAAAAATCGCTTATCCTCAAGTAAGTCTAGCTTCGGGTGGGCCAGCAATCTTACAGAATAAACGGTGAAAAAGGGCAATTTAAAAATATTTGGAATGCCTGCATTGAACCTCTTCTTGTATGAACTAGCTAAGCGATAGGCTCGTTGTTCAACCAATCTGTCATTAGCATCGAGTATTACTTGAAGTAATACTCAGCACTTTTGTTACAAACATGTATCGACTTTCTGCTAAGTTCAGCAGTTTCCAGTTAGTGTAGGGTAGCTGAAAATTTAGTACGCTGGATACACATCCATCCGTATACTGGGCAATCAGATCACTGTTGAAATAGATTCCACACTCAAATGCCATCAAATGGATAATGATGCACCTGGACACCTGACTTTACTGGTGTTTCAGCGGTTAAGCTCGATACAGGGTCTTGCCAATTCCATGTACGTACGGATCAAAGCGACTGTCTGATTTAACGTATTCCAAGGGTGACATGCAAACTGGAAATGTTCGGGTCAGAATTGGATGGTGTTCAAATAACAACAAAAACTAAACGTAAAAGTTTTAACGATGTGCGTGAACTACCGAAAAGTCGAACTTGAGCAGTTTTTCAATTGGAAATCGTGACAAAAGTTTGAGTTACAATTTTATGCTCCATTCTGTGCGATAACCACTCCACTTAACAGCGGTTTTTATTCTACTACAAACTTGACAGTACTTACTAGATGGCAATCAACATTGTGTTGTTTAACTAGCCCTTATGAAAATGACTTGGATGTAGAGTGCGAAATTCTTTTCAACATATCCATATGGCTACATTTACAGTAGCATTTTAAAGAAGTTAACGGCGTACGTCGTTGCTGTTTTGCTTCGGCATTCAAGTAGATCGAGCGGTCACAACTCTGACTAACGTGAACTTTGGACATCCTAAACTGTATAAAATAGTTACCAGTTCAGTAATTGAGGTCCACTTCTCCACAACCTCATTTATATAAACAAGCCTCGCTGAGTTCCCAAGAAACTGACATGAGAACTTTGGTCCTTCCCGTCCAAAGTAGTTACTTCTTCAAGCAGTAGACAGCCTTTACTTGGCACACAGTAGCAATTGTCTAGATGTTAAATTAATGCCCCATTTCCGTCTGAAGAAATGATGAGAAGAAAGTTCACCACATTAAATGAAAATCAGCATGCGGACTGCCATCTACTCAAGTCAGTTCACTCAATCTGTAGGATGAGAATCCTCCACATGTGACTAACCAACACATCTCATTAGTTTACCAATTGATCCATACCTTTACTCCAGTGAGTATAAGCCGGTTATATTAACTAACGGCAACCATGATCAGACTACATTTCCTGTGGTGAAGTAAACATTGTCAACCATGAGACTGATGTGAGTTTTTGTACATTATAAACAATTCGGTAACTGTTATACCAACGAAATGCCTTTAATAGCTTTCTTGTACTTTAAGCGTGGAGATTTGTTCAGAGATCGCTATATATCTTCGCGAGTTTAGGTTCTGATTTGAGTCCTGAAAAATCTCACGTTGTTAAACACTCTCGATTCCACAACACTGCTCGCCTTCCCTCCAACTTAGATTGGGTGCTGTTAATTAGTCTTTTAAGTCAGCGTGTAGAAGTTATTCCATGTGTCTAATATTCAGACAATCCATTTTACTCGCAGGTACGTCTGTTAGAATGTTATCTTTCGCTCACTTAAGTTCAGTTCACTGAAAATTCAAAATGACGTACACACAGTACTAAACATTGTAATTTGACGATGACTTCACGTCGAGATTACAGATGAAGCAGCCACAGCGGGCAAGCGAATACACACACGAAACTCTGAAGACAATTTGTGTTCTTGAATGCACGTTCAATGATGTGTTGCGTACTATGAAGTAAGCTAACCAGCTTGGACTTTGTTACAGTTTTACAGCTGTATGATTTTCTTCTCCGTACTTTACTCTACTTTTGTATGATTTATCTAAAAAAACGCTGTTTTTGGGGGACATTTGTTCGCCGCTCTCCAAGAAGTACAACTTTTTAATTCTGTGATAAAAAAGATTATTGGTCAGGTGATTTTGTTGCAACATGTACCTGTCAAATTTCATCTGGCCTTTTTATGGAAAAGATGTTAAAAGTCAACTTTTAACCAAAACTCTTTAGATAGATCCGGAGTATTGATCTACAACAAGGCATGACTTCAAGGTGCCTTCGATTATAAGAGGGAAGCGCTACCGCTGTCAAATTCTAAGTAAAATTTATGTTCGCGCCAAACTTCTGAAATTAGACCAACTGCTGTCATTAGATAAACCAATGTAGTGTTCAATATGCATGGCAAATGGTAGTTTTGCAACAGCTGTACTATTTCAACGCACACCAATGAGATATTTTTCATCGAAAGGACAGGTTATTTATGTTTCTTCAGCAGTCTTTCTTAAGTTCATTAGCAACAAACCGATTATTTTATTAAGCGACAAAGGTGGACACTAGGAGTGGATTCGTTTAACTGGGAAATTTTCTGCCGATTAAATTTGGAATTTAACAGAGGGTTGTGACTTTTACAAGCTTGAGTACATAGAACTATGAAAAGTTTCAGTTTTAATGTCAACTTCGAAGTTTCTGGATTCATTTCACTGATTGTCCTCTGAGAATCGCACCCACTGCGTTAGAAAGAGACCTACGAAATACTTTTCATACGATTGATGAAATCGTTGAAAATATCACCTGAACACCAACAGGGACTATCAGTAAATGGAAGCACACTCATATTCTTGTTTATTAAACTATTCACGTGATGCGTTACCGCTAATGATCAATGATCCAAGTGAGTTAGATCGCATCTTGGAATTCTTCATTTTAATCACGAAGTGCAACCCCAGCTCTCTTCATCGCTATAAATAAAACGGTTCAACAGAAATATTCTGGTTAAGTGGGAGTCGTTCTTGCAGATATCGATCACAAAATAAACATTACAAACTGATATGAATCAACCATAGAGTTTGATGTTACTTCAAAAGATCCAAGCCAAGTGTGGCCCAGATGAGCACTCACTATTTACTCAGTCACACAAATAAAAGGAACGTTACTAATCAACAAGGATATAGAAGCAAAAAATTCGGTTTACCCTGATGAGCGGACTCTAAGGATAGTTGAAAGAATGCATATGTTTCAACTGACATTTTTTTGGGATTCATGCCAGAGATAGGAAAAATCGGGAACTTGAAAACAGAAAGAAGAAACAAAAGAAACCTTCAGAGGTGGATCGATTTTTCAAGTGAATAGACTATATTCACGAAAGGTTTTAGGTTAATCTATCGATGGGCCGGTCGGCTAGTCATCAGAGAGAATCAGCCAGCTAACAACCACATATTCCGTCTCACTTGCTTTCCTTCCAGGAAAAGCACCGTGCAATCTTAAATGACAAATTAAACTATCTCCCGTACATACAGATATACCCCCTTAAAAGAAACCAAACTTCTTTTTATAAATTTATACTTCAGCGAGCACGCAATCATACTTGCCTGGTAGTTTTGGTTTTTGGCTTTAAGAGACCTTTTGAACCATTTTGCCTATTGACTCATTGATTGTGGCATACAGCTGATGAGATATTTTTGCAAAGTCTTCCTCTGATTCTCATTTTCGATTTTGCTAAGTTACTAAGTTTGAATAATGGGCTTTCAAAAAAATACCGTTTGACTGTTGTTTTCCAACCAGTTTTTCTGAACGTTGGAAGATTTTTAACACGAAACGTAGAGTTATCCGCCTATTCGGCATTACTGTTTGATGTAGAAGAGATTTATCCGACAAAATAGCAAATAGACTAAAGAACGACGTAAAGTTCCGAAAAGCTTTGATCTGCTGTAACGGTTAGTGATCGATTTCGGAGTGTAGTTGTCCTATAATATTTTACTATCAACCCTCAGCTTTCTATGACACTTAGTCCCGGGACTGAAAACTGCAGTTCTTGTGGATTCAGTTGGGCCCACTTTTATCTATTTGTTTGGAAGTAAAAAGCTAGATAGATTTGGGACGCTTATTATATTTTATAGAGACCTCATACTGATTACAGTAGCACATATGCTGGAAGTTTATTTAAAGTTTTCTTCGCACACGAGCATCAGCTGAACACCAGTCAATTTCGTTCGCATATATTTGTCGCTTTGATGAATACGGCAGTCGAACTCATTCCCGAAAGATTATTAGAAGAGAGGTTTGTTGTTGTGGGAGTTCATCTGTATCAGTGTTACGCAAAACGTGAGAACTCTGTGTTGAGCACTGCCCCATTAGGATTGCGGATATAGTTTACAGTTTTGTAAAGCTGTCGCATCAGATCAGTGACACGATGAACAAACTGCTTGTCCCACGAGCTTGTGAATCGCAACGAAGATCACAGTTAGAGGTATGGATGGCCTTGTGGACAAACTGTTGAATTCTTCTGCTCAGCATTCTCCATTAGTCAAACATTGTCAGAAAGTTTTATAACTCATATTAAGCAGCCATAACTGACACACAAATGTTTTTATTGGCTGGATTTTTTGGTCTGCCAACTGCTGCTTCTGATACTGAACACTGCAGACATTGGAGAAGTTTTGCTCCTAAAATATATACAATTTGCCGTAGTTTCATATCAGTATTATTGTCATTACTAAACTAATTCTGCGTCGAATGTGGTACGGTGAACTAATCGATAGAAGACAATCAAAATTGTTTTTGAACATAAACACCATTACTACCAAAAGCCAGAATACAATAACAAAAACAGTCTGAAGGCTCACATTTGACCTAATAAATATTTTGTAAGAACATTCTGTGCAAACTTCGCAGACCTATTCAAGGCGTAACTCACGGAATCAACCTCAGTCCAACTGTCTGACCTACTGCAAGTCAAACGCTAGGTGATGCGAATTGTAAATTCTTCTAGTGCGCAGAAACAGCCACACATCTATTTGTGGACATACATCAGCTGCCTATGTACGACACGAACATAAACGAGAGTCGGGTCAGAACTGGGAGATTGCTGATCGGTGACTGAAAATATATGATGGACTAGCTGAATACATAAATTTTCGTCAGTCGATTGTATTATTCAAATTTCTTGACAAAAGATTAGGAAACGTATCTTGACGGTTATACAGTGATGGTGAGGCGGAGGTTTCCAGTTTGGCTTCTGACAGACCGACGCACTGTATTCAGGTGGATTGTGATTCACCTGATCACAGCCAAAAAAATTAAACGTAGTCTTTCATTCACACTAGTTAGTCAAGCAACGACTAACAACAACCAACGTTGTCGAGTTCGTTGTAGTACATGTCGTGCCAATTAGGTGACTAGCCCCATAGGACCAAGTAAACTGGTAGGGAAAATCTGAGAACTTTCTTAACCTAAACTTGCTTTGAGGGATAAGGTTGTTGACAGCGAATTTCGTGTGTAACTGATTACGTTTCCTAAGGTTAACGTTGTACTTAAATAGCAATTAAAGTCAGACGTTGTTTTCGACTCCTAGAAATCTACCCGGCCGCTGATTATGCTTTTGCAAATCACACCACAGTAATAAAGCACCATTTATCGGTTAATTTGCATAAACATATCTGTACAAGTAATCACAGCAAGCCATTGTTAAACTTTACTTTCCTTGGCAAACGGTAGAGTACAGGCGATTGGAAGACCTCCTGTGAAAAATCGGTGAATCAACACTGGCAATTATGCACTGGTCTTTCTAAAACTTCTATTTATATGCATGTTGTGAATAGGTTTGTACGTGGCACCATTTGGTCAGATTGAACTTTTAACAAAAACTGGGTATGTTTTATATTGTCAGATGGTGCCTCCTTACTGTAAAGTAGCCTTGTCGCGTCGTTAAATATTCAACATATCCAATTCCTACATCTTCTAGTTTCAGGGCCCAAAAGCCTCGATGTAACACTTCTTTCAAACATATGGATAGCAAAGTTTATTCGAAATTAATGGAACTTCTTAGTAAACTAAATTTCGATGCGGATAACAGTGGAGAATGAAGGATTACCTGTAGGTTATCCCTCACGTAACTCTTGTGTAGTCCCATATTTCCATGTTAAATCAAACATTTCACAAAATATTAGACTGATTTGTGAACAGGATGTCACAGTGTGAAACAACAGTGAAAAAAGGCACATTGAAGCATGCGAAATTTTTAGATAATTGAAAATGTTCAATTTTTGTTGACTATTTTCTCTTGAATAGGATGACTTTTTCAAACCCTGGATAGGTGCTTCGTTTCATGACAGGCAAGACAACTTAAGCACCTTATTCTAGTAAACGTAAAAACTTGACTGTATTTATTATGTAGCCAGTAACCGTCTGTCATTTAGTCTTTTAGCTAAAAGTTTGAACACTTAATAACTGCATATTACTTGAGATTTCAGGAGACAATGAGATTGTCTCAAGCTTTCCTAATCGACCACATTATTATCACATTATTGCCCTCTGCACAAAACAAGCTACCAGTGTTAATGAAATTATGTAGAAATTCATCCGGAATTTATCTCGACAAGATAGACAATTCAGGTATATCATTTTATGAGTGGTGGTTGCCACATGTGTCTTGTGAAGAACAAGTCTCAGTTAATCGTATTCTCTTCTGTTTGCTGTACTACAGACAGAGGGCATATAAAGAAGACCAGCTGGAGTTTTATACATTCTTGCAGTGCATCACTGGATCTATTGAGATAAAAATTGGTAATCTCGAGCATTATTCGAGCGTAATTCTGGTTTACATCTCGAGTGGTATAATTTATTTGACTAGAGGTATGTTCTCAAAACATAAGTTATTTACCCAAAGTAATTGCGGATTATAACTCTTAAATGTTGCGTTCTCTCCAAAAGTTCCGAAGAACGAGGGATTAAACCAATGAACTCGCATTCTCTGCAGATTCACTTCGGCAGCTCATTCCAAATTAGCGTGTGTTCATATCAGGATCAGGTGGAAAGTACAGGAATACCCCTGAAGGTATGTGAATACGAGGAATGGTTTACGTAGATGGTTGAAAACTGTACGCACATATCAGAGTGTTTAGAACTGACAAGGTTACTTAAATGCAAGTGAAACAGCCTTGAAAGAAGATTTCAGAGACCTGAAAAAAAATAAACTCCTGGGAAACAATCGTCAAACCATGCATCTCATATGTGAGAACACGAGTTGCGGTAAATCGACCGAATAAAATGAAGTGAAATAGAGACAGGTTTCAAGGACTGTATGTAAAAGGGGATTTTATTGGTTTGGTGAATGTAACAGCAATATGAAGTGCTACACCTCAAGTTCATACTCACATGCCTAACAGCAGGAAGACAGGGTTAATAACCTCAGCTATACGAAAATACTGACGAGTAACAGGGGATTTGTTTAATTTCAAGTTGAACATCACTCACCTTTGATCGCAGTCTTCGTGAGATCAATGACGCAGTTGTCAACACGGTCGCCTCATCAAAGCGTGGCCGGAGTTCAAATCCCGGCCCTAGCAAGGACAGGCACTACTGACGAGCTCTAATGAGAACGAAACTCGAGTCTAGTGCTTCTTTTGGGAAGAGGTTGTCTGGGGAGTCTGCCTGAATGCGAAGGCTGCGATCAAATGTGAGTGATATACGAAGATATGCAGACATTGGACGCTCTCCACAATGAAATTTTTCGTGAGCGAAAATGAGATGTCCAAACGTTTGGATTTGTTAACAGGCAGGTGCTGGACTTCGGTTGCGGTGATAACTCTGAGAAGCCGTTTAAGAAGGTAGACAAAAAATGCTTCATATCTACACATCTAATCTACACATCTACACATCTGATCATAAATTGTGACCAGAAATTGGCATAGATAGAGTGACATTAACGAGGGGCAGGAACTGTAAATTTTGAAGTTTCGGAACCAAACGGAGTTTGACATTAAGACCTAATCCCCCGTTTGACAGTATTCTTTAGTCCCTGATGTCATCACGTGGAAGAACGGCGTTTATTACATGCTTACGAGATATGCTACGGAGCTGAAGAAATACCAGCATTTCAGGCCATTTAATAGGATTGGTGTATTCAATGAAATATGTGAGAACAACTCTGCTAAGTGACGTACTATAGAAAGAAAATGTTTGATGTCCTTCTGTCCGCATACCATGAACCCGCCATAGGAATAACTCACACAAATCGACGTTCCGACCCTTAGCAGCAACGACAAGAAATTGGGTTGAGTGATTATTTGTTTGAGGTTTTCATTCGTTAAATCCGAAAGGGACATGCTGTTGTAATGTTCGTAACCAAAGGTACATTTTGCTTGGCACCAGTTTGGTGAAAATACGGAAATTGTGGGTGTTGAATTCGAGTATCAGTTGCTCAGACAGTTGAGTTATGTGGCAATGTTGAAATGATGTGCTATCTTGTATCAATACACTTCATTAATCGTTGGTTGATTTATGTGAAACTCGGAACTTGGGTGCACTCTTGAGCTCCAGAGGATTTTACGTTTACAGTCTCTCGCCAAGATCCACACAAACTTTTCCACTCACACTAGCGATTAAATCCTTGGACTGCGCAAATCATTATCAATAGCAAATCTGGATTGTCCTGTACCGAATTCGATTCGTTCATCCACTGAGTTAATGAATGGAGGCTCAAACAAAAAACCCCGTGCGATTCAAAATAGATAACCCAGCTTTTTGAGGAAATATTGCGAATTTTGTGAACCCGAAAAAGTTAGAAAAAGACTCAAGATTTACAGCGGAGGAGGAGGTAGGCAATTGTACCGCGTTTATCGACGGTGCGAATGGAACAAGTCAAACGATTAACGGCTTTTCAGTTTACCAGACAACGTCTGTGTAAAATATTGGCTTGAATGTGCGTCCACTCAACGTTGAGAAACGAAATTCAACAGTTTTATTGCACATTGCCATACCTACGTTTCAGACTATGTTTTTGAAGAGCCAAAGGTCATGATGAACCACAGCAAACCAAAGTAGCCTCTTCTAAAACATTCACCTGTTATTCACTTGTCGTTCAGCACTTAAACTGTCTGCAGCTTCTCAAGTATGTGCCGGAAAAATCCTAAAAGCGTGTGAATGAATCCAGTCGTCAGTAATGAACAGAAAATAGTTTCAATATTGTAGACACTTTCCTTGGGTAAACACTCTTTTGACGTGCATAGATTAACGTAGAGTACATGGCCATATTGCTTGTGAACCGGACAGATAGAAAATGGAAGAAGAGACAACGAATCGATTTGATCTAAATAAAAAAAGCAGCATATCATGAACAGCCAAGAGAGTTACTTGTCAATTAGCCATTCCCAGCTAACTTTGAATGAAGCGCTATCTAATAAATAATCACATGAAGCAACAAGGACTCCAGGTGTTTTTCCCTTTTCGATAGAAGTCTTTTCAGAAGACGGTCGCCACCGTACACTTTTCAGTAAAGTGTTACTTGAGAGTCCACATTGTGTATTATTGTTGCAGCGAGCATGAATTCTTCTGTTCACGGATGTTATGAATCTTTAAAGTTGTCGCCGGTCTGTCTGGTTGCAATAAATGTGAATGGATTACGATTTATTCAAATAAAATGGGTCTGTGAGCGCCTTAGCTTGAAATTCATTTCCTTTGGGCCGTTAAACATATTTTACGCCGTTTGTATTTCAATGTTCCGCTGTAAAATTACAGAAATATGTTGCATACGGTTAAGGCGTCGGTCTTGAAGTACAAATTGAATAATTGGTGGATTCGATTATTCTCTACTGTGTATTTACAAAAAGTGATACAAATCAGAATCTGCCTAACATCAGAGGGCCTACCGACATGCATTCATGGAACCAGGCTGACAACAAACATTTCATTTTCTCCTTATTTGTTTTAGCTGACTTTCTAACCATTTCAACTGAGGAACAAGCAAGGAACATTATTGATCATATTCACCTAACACTAATCCGATTAAATGACTATGGATTGATTCATGATGTAACCGTTGTAATGAAACGTCTCTGAAGTCAGGCAATCCTTGTTGAACAAACAACTAACGTGCGACGAAACTCATCTGTGACTCCAAATTTCCTTTCAACGTTGCATACCTGCGTTTCATCCAAAACGAAGTGGTCAAGCGAGGTGTTGGTTGACATAGCCATGTTGTAAGCTACCAGTTTCAAAGTAGAACTCTTCAGTTCACCTGGTATTAGGTCACCTTAGAAGACCTCATCGGGTTCTACTGATCTGAGTGAAATTGCGCACTGGGTGGACGGCGATCAAAGCTTTGTGTGGTTTGCTACGCACCTAGTAACTCATTAAGGTTTTATGGAATCAGAATCAGCCTGATAGTTATAAACTCGTGCATCCGAAATAACTTTTTCCGACGTTGCATCCACTAAGATTTTAACTTGACCGCAGTGATAGACAGTCTGTGCAGTTAATCCACTGCGCGAACGTGTAGGGAATGAACAGTTTATGCCACCGCCAATCAATTAACCAGTGACTCCGTTTCTCTATGATCGGCTTCCCCTCTTTTGTAGCGTGTAGAACATTTTCCATTTACCATTTATTTACTTTGTTCACGCAACCATCACCGTTGTTGCAATAAGGGCCTTATAGTGCATGTTCACGTTATCTTCTCAATTCGGCATTGACAGTCGAATAATTTCTTCCTTGTGTAGAATTATTCAGTGGGAACAGCTCGAACTATGTTCGAACAAACAGCTCATTACGTTAAAGGCCGAAACTCATATACGAAGCCACCAGCTCCATGGGTTATCCTCGCAACAGTTCAGTTAACATAACTCTCTTTGGGTTAGATACATTTGTGATAATAAGATTTTCTTTCCACTCGGCCCCGGAGATAAAATGACGTCCATCTGGGTGTGGTCTGTGTTCACTGGTCGGAACTAGTCTACCGATTTTCTGGTTGTTACTACTTATCACGTATGCTTGTTCAGTGACCATCAATCGCAAATTTTACTTGCTGAAGGAAGAGTGTCTAGGTTGGCAGAAACAATCGTTTTTCAGTCATTTCGTCCGTTTATTGCTCACTCAGTAGTCCCAGGAGAACATGGGGGTAGACTAAGTTTCTTCACAGCCTCTACAAATGAACATATCAGCTGAAGTGTTTTATGGACCTCGTGAAGTCTGTAACAAATCATAAACTAATTTTCAAACAATTTGCTCCGTCTCGGTCACGTTAACCGTCTGTTCACCCAGTTCTTAAGCAGCACAAACTAGCCATGAAGACAGCTTCTGCCCATTAAACCAATAGCGCCTATTCAATTCAAAATCATTTGTCTCAATAATCTACTTTCCCAAGCTGCTACCAATTTACGAATACACTGTTCAGATCTGGGTTGAATACCCGCTGTCATATTCTGTACAGTACTTAAGACGAGACATCCTCCAACCGGATTTTATTTCAGGACACAAAATTTAGAATTCACATCTCAAACCTGAATGAAAAATGTATGCGGATGTGACAGTAGAGAAATAATGTCAAGTTCTGACAAGGTGGCCTATGACGCTGAGCAAATTGACATTTACTGGCCCAGTTGACGACCTTTATTCTAAAATCAGTCACTGAACCCCGCTGAATTGGCGAATGAAACAATCGTAACACATGCGCAAATGGTTTCATGTCCTGTATTTTTAAAAAGCTCGGAAATCCAATTTATCCCTGAGAATTTAACACAGCTATTGTGGGCAATTTCGCACAAGGGACTTGAGGATGACAAACTTGATTTTAGATCGAGAGCCATCTGTTGTCAACCAAAAATAGTTGTGGTGGAAGCCTAGTTTGTAGCTGTGTGTAGGGTGTCGACTAATCCCGTGAGGGTGCGCGAACTTCACAGTCGTTTGATGCGGAAAAGTAGACCACATCTCTAAACTTGAAGGTAAAAGGACCTACAATACAGGAGCTACAACTGACTTACTCAAATCGATTCAGCTGTTTTCCAGTTCCAGCAGTACTCTTTTGTGGTAGACACACCATACTCAGTTCTCTTGTCAAGTCTAGCAACATTCTACAATGCGTTTTCAAATATATATATATATATATATATATATATATATAACATATCTCACTATCGGTAGTTCTGACCGTACAAAATAGTTCGATCTCCGGAAAGTGAAATTGTCTCCGGCGCCGCCCCTAAAGTACTGTGAAACGTTGGTAGTTTCGTGCTTTGCCAGATGTTTGGGAATAAGGAACGATGCAGGAGCAGACGTACTGTCAAAGCGCAGGATTAACAGTACAACAGTTCTACATGACTATATTTATTTGGTCTAACTGTGCAGCAAAATTTGTGCTGAGACAATTCCATCAGAATCTTTACGCACAGAGAGTGGATGATTTCAGTGAACTACAGTAATCTATTTAACAAGATCAGCTGCTGAATCAGAATGTGATCAGGTTTTAATGGACGTCGTACCTAGATGTTAGTATCGAATGAAGAAGCTGGTGCTAATCATAATATTGTGTACAACCCTCACCATCATCCACATAGGCCTTCTGCACCACCCGGAATATCTCCTCGAAAGAGTTCCTCAAGCTGGATGGAGATTTTACGCAAGTTTATTATCCTGTAGGACACCTTAGGATTCAGCCTACAACAGTGCGCCGGGCCCACAAAACATTCTCATCCGCAAGTGTGTATCTCAGGAGTTGACTGATTTGTTGTGGAGGAGCATATTTCAATCCGAAGACACCATTAATCGATGAGTTGGTCTTTATTTGCTAGCACATGCGTCTGTTTGCTGGGGAGTTATTTAAGATGTTTGGTCATGTAACAACAAGGCACTCACAGGAAAAAATGTCCCAGCGACATAGATTACCCCGGAATAACTTCGGTTCATATTGCGACTCCCCGGATTTCTTAGTTTATGAAACTTCAGCGATGATTTACTTGCAATGTTCCCATTCTGACTCGGAAGCCTCTTAGAATCATGCGAATCTGAATATTTTCCACTTACAAAAACGAATAGCTCTCATTAGTGTTTTGAATAAACAACTTTTAACGAGAAGAATAGTAGAGGCACGCGTTTTGCACGGACTGAAAAATACTTAATTTACAATAACAAATCTGCCTTTTATAACACACACCTGGGGACAGACGATCCAACGGTGGGTTCGGATAAGTAACTATGTCCACGGAAGCTTCGGGTTATCACACAAGGCTGGTTCGAGCTGATCGACTGCGACCGCTTCAGCAAACCGCAAGAAGATTGAACTATAAGGTCATGGAATAGAAATGTGAACGCATAAACCAGATTAATAGAATAACTAATGGCCAGCATGTGTTCAGGCACGGCGAAAACTAGATGTTAACGTGTTTCAACAATATCATCGTTCACCCTCAAAGTGAGTTCCTAAACCCATCCAAATAAATGCTTCTTCATTTCGGAGATGATGCATCTCACAGTTGGATCTGTGCAACGTCTTTCATTATCGTACACAAATTGATAGTAATTTGGCATCACTCAGTTGACTTACTTTGGTTCAAGGCACTGTCAACTTCTGAACCCTAGCGGGTACACAGACCTTAGATGTAATAAATGCCTGTTTGATCGAATACCTTAATCTTTAAGCTGCTCGACTCATGGCGTTATCGCGCTTAAAAATCAGACTTATGTGGACCTCCTTCCTTCTCAATTGATAACCTTGACGTGCTGCGACGAAAAGAGCCATAGTTGATCATTTTCGTTTTACAGTCCTATGGTCATCCGAAAAGGTTGGGGAAAGGAGAATACAGTGGTTTTACCATAATGAGGGTTTTAACTTGTTTTTACGGCATGGAGACGCCGATGGGAAATGTTCTGCTCTGACAACAGGTTTAGTCAAGTCTATTTGCAGACAATCACGTCATTTCAACATCCGGTGTCGAATGGACGGCTGTGGTGATTCGTGTACAAAGAATGTTAGCGGTGATCCATTGGTGTACGAACGTTTTCTGTTGGACTGGGGATGTATGAAACAAAATTCTGATTATATGTGCTGATATGGGTGATTGGTTTACGTTTCAAAATGTGTCGTATTCGGTTAGTGGATGACACATGGGTTTTGTTCGACAGAATGCAATTATGCATGCTTCTAATAAACTTTTACCAATCAACATGATAATTAGAACATTATGGTTAGCTAACTTGAAATTGCCATAGAAATAGTCGGACCGAATGAGACCGGTATGTTTCAAACTGTGCATACTTGACAGAAAAGGCAAGTGAATTCAAATCTCTTGCGCGGGGTTTGAAGATGCTTTAAATTGAGAACCCCTTCACACTATGTCCCTTATCTTAATTCCCCGTACTGTAACGAACAAACGGGCTTCTCATTGTATCTGGGATACCATAGTTTCTACTGAAACCGTTCAAACACGGGCTATTTTGAGAGCTGCGGGGCAAATTTTGTGTCGTTTTCTCCGGCTGGTGTCTGCTTGCTACGAAACGCATTTCCCATCTCAATGCTGACGGTCTACTGTGTGTATACGCCTATAACTTCGCAAAAACTCAACGAGAAAACGGCTGTGTACTTTTACTGGGTATATTATTGACCCAGTTCTAAGGGTTACCAAACACACATGTCTGTTAGCGTTTAACTGTTCTCCGTATATATATGTATGTGTTTTTGTTTGTCTAATCGTAAAGGTTCGATTTCTATTATGCCGTGTTTCCATGTTTTATGCCAACGTTCTTCATCCTCATAAATTTCCTTTCTTCATGTCCGATGAAATTTATTCAGACTCATGGGCTCGCTAATGAACTCTTGCTCTCAAGAAGTTGCACCAACGCAGAACCTCATAGGTCTTTTATCTTTCGTTTGCTTGTAAGCTTATGAACCAATATGCATACACCTGGTGTATTCACTCTAAAGTCAAACCATCAGGAGCCGTTCTCTTTTGTTAGCACTGATTACCTAATTTTGCTTGGCTTTTATCTTCTCCTAACAGTGGAAATACAACCGTGTGCATTGCTTCTTATAATGCAAACAATGTGGCCCACAGATAAACTACAGATCACGCAGGATGTGCTGGAAGAATATCCTTATATGAAAAGTACCTCAGACATCTCATCGGCAGCGACAGTGTGGTAAATTGATGCTGTTTGAGAAAACGTTCAGTATAGCACATCATACGCTTCGCTCCCTCAAGAGGATCACACTAGGACCACAGTGGTCCCTTTTAAGTGTGCGGAACTATTCAATTTCACCTTCAGAAATTACAAGATTGTTTTGACCCTCTTGCAGTGAATGAATTGCGATTGACTTTGTTAATCACTGTAAATGTCCGTGTTCTAGCAGTTCTAGAACAAGAGATTCCAACGCCGACTCTTTTCAGCTTGTTAAAAAATGTTTGAGTTAGGTGGTTCTATACTTGTTTTTGAGAAATTAATTGCCACAAAATGCCATGCCTCCCACTGCAAGGCAGCTTTCGATAACACGTCACCAACTAGCATTTGGCAAATATTTATCGATAAGATGAGTACCCGCAGTTTTAGAATCGTTACCGAAGAAGGATGACTGAGCACTGAAAACATGTTAACCTCACTGTGCTTGCTGTGTGTAACCTCTGAGTACCACTCTAGCCCTGGATAGATTAATCTACTATTGATTTGAGGACTGCTACTGTGTTGTTGCCAGTAATTCACATTCACCTGAGCAGTCTGTATAAAGTGAACAGTGCTTTTATTCTATCACAGACAGAGGCTAATATATCATACATGAATGGAATGCGACCACGAAACTCGGACAGACTTTATGAAGAATACCAAAGACATTTGATAAACAGCATAAACTCCATCAGTCATAAATTAGCCCACTTTTGGACTCCTCACCAATACCGAAATGTTGTGGTTCGGTAAGAAATCTACTCACTTATGAATATAATTATGGTCATAACTGGCTTCCAGCAACATAGTATTTATATGAACGAGTATCAGGCTTGTAGGTAGATGTCATATGTCTACTCTGTTTTGGACCAAAAGTATCCATCGTCGCGTAAATGAGTCGTTCCAAATAGGTCAACCGGTATCAGCCGCCCAAGGATTTGAAAAACTACGGTGAGACTCATACTACAAGAATTGTTCAACTAAATCCTACAAATAATGACTCAAACTCACTGCAATGAAGAAACTGATCCGTAACCAACATGGTGTGGAGCTGGGATTACTGTCAAAGTATTTCTGTCCAGTTGAGGTGGCATAGTTCTTTTGAGATAGCTGACTACTCGTTATACTATTTTATGTGAATTAAGGAAGATTTTCAGGTGCGAAATGGAACCGTATGCAGTTTTAACTTGGATCGTTCAGGGCATGTAGTGTTTCAACGCTATGTAAAAGTGTTTGTGTTTGTAAATTATTAATTGAGTAAGGCTCCCACGTTTGGGGGATCATAATTGATAAAAAGGTAAAATAATCCAACACGTTTGTAATTCAAGTAGTTCTTTCGTAATCAGTTGGGTAGAGTGGCGTCGTTCACGTTCTCAAAGACGAGAGTGCCATTTGTAACCTCACAGTAAATGAACGGTAGGCAGCAGGCTCAATTATCCAAAAGACTGGTCCATAACGTGACTTACCACCGTAATGTACGGAATTAAAAGTTTCCATGTATTGCAACAATATTCCATATAGAGCACGATAGTTGGGGAACTAGTGGCTATATCCTCGATGAAGTATGGACCTGTTCGATACCATACAAACCCATAGGGCACACCTCGTGTATTACAGAAATACTCGTTTGATCCCATTAAACCTCAATTTTCCCACTACCTTTAGCCTGAAGGTATCACCCAACACCGCTCGATAATGTCTTCTCAGTCAAAGTGTACTTATTGAACATATTCGTTGCAAACCGTCCTTAGCATTTTTAGTCTCACCCCATGTCTCTCCCAATTATCGCTCGGCAACCTTTTTATGACTGGTCGTTCGACGACTTAGCACCCGTTGAGTCAAACGTCCACAGGTCACAAATTGATGGGACAACCTGTGTTACCTGGAATGTCAGCTTTTGTCAGGAAATGATTCAACTTTCTTTTTCACCTCCTGCTGGCAGACTGCTGATATATTCTTTGCGAAACCTGTCATAAGGAATAATGTGTTCATCATTAGTGCCAGCGAAATCACCACGTAAAAGTCCTACTGGTTTCTCGCGAGCAGAGGCCAGAAGATTTCAAACAAAACAACTCAGCCTCATCCATATCGTTCAGCTTTGATGTTCGTTGGTTTAGCCAGTTAACTCTTGGACTTTTCCAACTAAACGCCGTCGACATTTACGGACAGACCTTCTAGAGGCATTAGCATACGGGCCAAATTCAACTAAGGTTAAGCAACAACAGACGCACACTAACAATGGTGCAGAGCCTAAACGTAATCTCTCCGGAACTGCACAGATAGTGAGTGAAGCGGCCTCTCATGTTGGCTGATAACAATTTAGTGAGTGTAGGCCAGTACATTTAGATGCTTTTGTGAACGGTTGATATTGTGTGCTTGCTAGGTTGTGGCTCTTCTCTCCCCTGATGCACACAATGAGAAAATCAACGGCTCTGGGGTTACAAAACTGATTTCCTTCACTTTGATTGATGATCTGGTTGATGTACACCACCTTGTAGCAGAAATATTCATATGATGGGTTTCTTTGGTAATATGTTGGGAACCGTCACCGCCTTCTCCCTTCGACGGGTGTGCAACCTACATCCATTCAATGAACACCCCAGCAAGACCGCGTCAGACTTCTCAGAAGTAGGGCATTTAAGAAGGGGTGCATCGGAAGATGCCTCGCAGGACAGGTCTACACACAACGGTTCTTGACAATCCACCGTCAGTGGTTCTGCCTGACTTACACTTATCGGTTTGCATCATCTTTTGTCAGTGTGAAGCAGACTTCCCCAACTCATTTAGGTTTCTAGTTTTGTAAACATCCTTCTATCCCTCCTTCGACATTCACCGTTCGCATCAACATCAACATTATCAAAGCCAGCTGTGTACTGATCTAACGGAGTCTGCTTACAAATCAAGCACCTGATGCAGAAACTTCAGTTCCCACTGCGATAAGAAATTGGGGCTTCACCATCATCAGTGGCAGAATTGCGTTTGACGGCATCATTTGCATCAAGACATTTATATGAAACAATTGTAAAGAGCGGTGCAAAACCAGAATGTACAGATCACCATGGTGATCCTACCCGCATCCAGCTGAAAAAGTAAGTGGGTAGTTTTGTTAGCAAGAGACAAATGCACCGTCGTTTTAATTGAATGACCGAAACAAACACATGGGAGTTGACGGCGAGCTTCGGATAAAGAATTTCTGTATCAAAAACTAGCAAACATAAGTTACTTTTAACTGGTATTATTCCGAGTCCACGTTTTGTTGATTTGAGTTTATCGGTTTACATTGTATTTCAAATTGTCATCTCCATCCTTTTCTGTTGATATACCAGGAACATAGCAGGACACCTCTCTTACCGAACACGTCTCTTTCTACAGTTACACACGCAAAATAAAGATGGTAACCGCTAAATTACACATCGCAGGTCCATGTTCTCTAGGAATATCCGTGTGCGATGAAAATTATTGCCATCCTTTGAAAGAGTTTAATTGAGGGAATGATTATAATGTTTGATTTGAAATAACATCTGTCAAATTATATTGAATTTTCAGCCGGCAGATTTGACTACTAAACAGCACTATTTTTCATACCGACCGGTTCCCATTAGATGAGCGCTTTGACACACATCAGTTTTCATAGGCTGACAAATTTTTAAAACTGAAACTGAGAGAAGATATTACGTAAGATTTGAAGAAATCGCTAGTGAACACACTTGTGTGAGTTAACCACTAGTAGACAGTTGTTCTGGTTCTGAGAAGTTTTGGGGGACGCTTTCAAAATTTCATTAACTGCAAGTGTATTGTAATTCTTTCATGAATTTGTACGCCACACGCAAAAGCGTATGCTTTCTGGGTGAAAATTGTATTCTAGACGACTTCAAAATTCTGCAACGTGCAACTCTCACTAGCAAATTTTGACCGGTTGCCCACAAAGACAAAGTATTTCTTAGCTCACTTGCCATAAATCCGTATTCTTTTTAGAACGGATTGCAAACTGACTAGATTGACCTCAGAGTTTAAAATGACCTAAAACAGTCCGAAAATCGAATCCACACTCAAAGTCCGCTTCACGAGGACTAATTAAACAAAAGTGTAATATGCAACAATGGATTGTAAACAGCCAAACAGCTCATACGCTGTTGTCTAAGAATGTGAACCATCCAATTTTTAGCTGTATCGCGCATCTAATGCAACTGATCTGCTTGCCTGTCGAGTAACGTCGACCGAACGTCTGGATGTGCCAGTACCGCCATTCAATAAATTAAGCACAGGCCGGGTGTCCACAATAAGAAAATCGGAACAAATCACCAAAGAGTTTGGTCATAATTTTGGTGAAGTGAAAACATACTGTAACTCTTGAAATTGCCTACGAGTAACTGCTGTTAATTACTTATCGAGGTGTTTTATTTGTATAGGCTACATTCAGGCTGATTTCCTACCACGATAATATTATTCATTTCCTTCATGCTATTTCTCACATGACCTCTTGTCCTTATAGACTCTCCCAATAAGTATGACCGTAGATATCTACTCATTCTTTTGAACTTTTCCTTTTACGAGTTACCTACCTAATCTAAAGTTCATGGACGTTTTCGGTGAAAACCGACTTGTGGCCTTCGAACGAATCATGCCAAAAATAAAAGTAAACCAATATCATGTGAATCGTCTGACATCAAGTGTGCTTTGAGGGGAGTTCCTGTTTTTCTTCTAACCAGTAACCCTAAGAAAATTTGCAATGTTCTCGTTAAGACATGAAGGAGAAAGTTCCCGTCAATTCTTCAACTGCCCCCGATTCGGACACACATTACCAGATAGTGCCGTATGTCAAAAATAGTTTTTAAAGCAAAACACTTTGTTGCTTTGACGTCTAAATGATCGTCGCTATTTCGCAGTAGGAATTTTCTCGGCGCGTACTGCGTTTTAAGACAGTTACAGAAGATGATTACAATAAAGAATACTCCTTCGCAAAAGTTATCAGAACGGTTTATCTCACACAGTTTGGTACATCTATGTTTTACCACAGTGTATTTCTTCAAGATGTTATTGTGTCGGAAATGTGCTCAAGTACCATGGAACTCATCAACATTCAAGCAAATTGTGAAGTGCTCGTATATGCACCGTGTTACTGGTTACTGTTCGGTTATTTACAAGCACTGTGGCAGTGGATTTGAAAGGTGACATCCATTTTTAACACCCAGATGGCAGATGCATTGCAAGGCATTCCATATAACGTCGAACAAGCTTCAAGTAACACACCTCACCGGAAAGTACGTTGTAAATAGGCCACTAAGAATCCGTTGCTGTAATATGAGGGATCTGTTGATTTTCGTTTCGCATTACTCATGACCCATCACCGAAAGAATTTACATCATGTATTTCACAGCTCAGGGCTGTAGAAGTGGCTTTTACCCCAGTTGAAAACCAAGAGGCCTGAGCTTAGTTCTTGTTACAGCACCCCACAATCAGGTTACAACTGTAGTCTAATTTTTCAGAAGAAAGTCATACTACTGCAGTTACCTTAAATTAGACGGGACCGAAGAAAAGTATAGGTGATGGAACAAATCCACCTTCGTGAACCGGTCGTACTTCTTGATCAAACCAAATGGAGTCGCATAAACCGTTCCGGTGACTACAGTCGATGGCCTCCTCCAACTCAAACTCAGAGAATTCACCAAATTTCCTAAGCGGAACACCGATTGCTGAAAATTTGCCAGGGTAGTAATGAAACTAAATGTTGCGCAAATTTCATTCCATTACAACTTTCTCATTCTAATGGAAGTGTGCGAAATGCGAAAACTACACCCAAGCAAGAACAGCTTTCAGTTAGAATACTAATCAGCCTTCGCATTGGTCAACTAAACATCTTTTGTAATCGATGCACTATTCTGAAATCGTTTTGTGAAATATTTAATTCAACCATATTCCTTGGGGTAGTGTTTTTGTACACGGCCATGAATGTGCATAATCTTCGCGAGTGTACGAGGTAAAAAACGAAACCATTCTCATCGCAACGAAAATGGTCGAGTTGTTTTCGATGGCATAGTAGTTTCCGAGTAGCAAAACTGTATGCACCATCGGATTTTCTCCGGCAAATAATTCTTCATTTAAGACTCATTGTAAGCAATCGATAAGTGTAGTTCAGTGTCAGTCACTGCGTAGCACCTAAAAAGCTGACACTACTCGCCAACTCCCCTCACTCAAACCGTCACCAAGTACTGCCAGTTGATATAATGGGAACTTATATAGCTTTCTTCTGGACGTTCTCAACGCCACCCAAAAGTCCACACTGTGAGAAACAAATGGTTCTAATCCACCATTCAGTCGAATCACTATTATAATTTGGTTAGTATCCAGTTCACGTCCCAACAGATATAAATCTGATCTGATCTCTCAACACATTTTTTTTGCTTAGTGCTCACAGACTGTTTGGCAAATAAAACGAAGTTGTAAATCGAATTTTGGCTGACGTAAAAAAAACAAAGCCAATCCAGTAGAATTTATTAAAGTGGACAAAATTTCTTGCAGTTAAGATCATTGAGTCAAATTCCAGCTGTTTTTTCCCTGATAACTAAAATTTCGTTTACGGCTTCGCTATTTTAATACATAAACCAATGGAATGCCCATAATGAACACAACTGTTCATGTAAACGAGATCACAACCAGAAACGTTTAGTTTTCGTTCATATGTAACCATACCAGACAGTTCAAAATCCTTGACTTAGTCAGAGTGCTAAGAGAGAAACCGGGTACACCGCCATATAACTATTCTGTAATTGAACGCACGGAACTAAACGGATCCCCTTTTTGTCACTTGCTACTAGTGACCCCATGGGCTTTTGCATTTATCCACACAATTCAGCTGTAGCGTAGATTCCACCTAAATCAACACGGAATAAACTAACTTTCAGTTATTGTCTATAATGCTGATGCTTACCAGCTGTTCCTCAGGGAAATCCTGACACCCCTCTGTTCTACAAAACATGAGTACGAACAAGCGGAATTATTACCCACACACAAATTACAACCATTCTACGGAAGTACTTTTGTGAAGGAACGACAAAACACGGCAGTTTGCCATTATTGCAATGACAAACTCACGTAGGGTTCCGAAATTTTCCGCCAGTGGCCTTATAAACAAGAGCTTGAATCGTAACCTCGGCAAAGTTCAATCCCCTTCCTACGACGTTTAATTTTGTCCCACTTGATACACGACAATTGGTGTGATTTTCACTTATGTTCTAGACTAACCGTTCTTCCGTGCAATTCTACCGCTGCAACAAAACAAATTTATTGACCGTCCTGTATTCACACTGGTTATGGTGTATGACTTTGGATTTTAGTGAGGAGAAGACCAACAAACATCTTCTCGTTAGCAACATACATGAAGTTCCGGCGTCTGACTCTATGGATATGACATAAACGAGCATTTGCTACACTCGGTTCAAATGGTAGACTACAGCAATTAATTATAAGTTTAATTAGTTTGCACTGGCATTATTGGCGGGGTTCTAAGATCAACCGTAAACCTATCCTAGGTCGTGGCATTGTTAATACTGCGTGTTTAGCTCGTGAACCAGAAAACAGCACGAAAGATAAGTTGTATGTAATCCATCTGTAAATGCAATTTTGCACTCCGGATTTGTCTGCAATATGTGGGACTGGTTGATCACAAACTAATTTGAAGGGGAAAATGTAATAAAAATGACACAAAAAGGTAGTTATGTTTGTTGGCCAACTACCGCGAAAGGCAGTCAGGACAGAGAGCCAGCCGGCCTTCAAGACCATATATGGGAGTGGTGGATTCAGAATGAATCCGGTTATGGGTGCATATGCAAATAAGCAAGGAAATTCAGTACAGATGAGTGTAAAACATACAGGTTTTCAACCACGCAGCTGAACTCTGGTTGCCTGATTGGAATAATACAAAATCATTTATCCGAAATCGAACTCAACTCAGGCGATGTGGACCAAAATGTGCCAGCTTGACTTCAAATATCTGATATTCAATCTCACCTGCAGGTTCGTACACTTTCGGAAAACATGATACGCCCCACTATAAACTGACTTATGTTGTGTGACCCTTTTTAACAGCTACCTCAATGGATAGTAGAGTGGCTGATTATGATCACCATAACGACCATATTAATGACCATGGATGGTAGTGTGCTGTGAACCCATACCGGACTTAACAGGCTACACACCACGTCACTGATGATGCACCATTTTGCATTGAATCAATCGATACAGTTACTCAACGAAATGATACATCTTACCCGAATGAATATGCAACTATGAGATGAACAATTTACGCTCTTACGTTTGGACTTCTAACAGTACAGTAGAGCTCATACTTTTACCGAATGCGTGATACGCAAGTATTATTTAAACAGCCAATTCTGACGTCATCTTCAGTTGTTTGAAAACAAACAGTAATCGTTAGAATGTGTTTGAGTGACAAAAGTAAGTCGTTTGATTGGTACTATAAGAAGCTGTAAGCAAGAGACAAAACGTAAGAACACGAATGTTAGCACACGATTTTTAACTATTTTGGGAATGTTTTTTTAGTATGCCTAAACAGAATATCTTAAAGTTTTATCATTGACAAGTTTGATTGTGAGCAAACCAGTTTTTCCTCTGCTGTTAAGCCCTCTTATTGGGAAATGAGAGGCTGGATACAAAGATTGTGCAGGAAACCTTCACAAAGCCTCTGTTGTATTAATCAAAAAAAGAAATTGTGGTATCTGATAAAAACGGCAGAAAATTCAACCAGTCCTGAGTAAAGTCCTTTTCAAAACATATAGAAAAAAAACAAGCTATCGGTAGGTTCAGCTACGGAGGGCATAGGATAAAAAGCGAATTAATGAAAAGTTATCGATTTTACAGGAGGAAGATTGAACGAATACGAAATTTTTCCCGTTCCAGAACTGAAGTTACAGGTTTCGCGTACAACTTGAAGTTGTAGGAAGTCTCGAGGAGTCCATAAACGTCCCTTCATTTCTTTACTTTGCATTAGTTGTAAGACGACTGCTGACTATCAAAAACAAACGCAGGCCTTATCTTTACCAGAATTCGTCTAGCCAGTTCAGTGTGACTTGTTTAAAAGCAACTTGTACCTGCTGACCGGGTTGAAGTATAGTCAATATGGTTATGGGTTACCGATATTGAGACGATTATGAAATTAACTATCTAGTAGAGATAAAGTTTTTCCTTGATGCCCGTCAAGGAACTTTCACAAGTCAGCAAAATGAGTGGGTTAATTAAAACATGTAGCAGTACTTGTTATGCTGCAGATTTCCCCGTGATTTTTCGCCCTTGACGATGGGTGTCATTTAATTCGTAACCTAGTACGTCCGACAACGAAGAAAAGCAACGCATTTACGCCGGTCCATCTGGTCCACCATGATTGATAAGGAAAACCAGAAACAGACGTGCGTCATTTTATGTTGTGTCCAAGCTATCGAGTTCATGAAGGTCAGGAGTTTCCTCCTGGTTATAGCAGCGACGATCGCAATGATATGTATTCGCAGACGATTCGTTTTATAGCGAGTGGTTATCATGTGTTGGCAGGTACGTCAAAACCACCTACCAGTTCGGTCTCTTACTTCAACCTAAACCAAAATAATACTGCTCATCTGGAATATATTTCGGTTGAGACTATAAAGTACGCAAATCATGACCGTCTTGTCTGTTGTTTAACTTTTAACCCCTACCTTAATTGTCGCTATTTACTTCCAGTTAGTTTTATCAGCCTGAGATGAGAATATCTCTGGAGTATTACTGTTTACTGAACTTCTGGTTTTAAAGAGCTAGCTGTTTGCAGTTCGTTAGCATCGTTTTGGAAATTTTAGAAACAATCTTCGTCAACCAGGCTGGAATTAATTGTGAAATGAGACTCCCTTTATTTCAGCCCTGTTCACGATATCCTTAACTACGTTCAAGCGGACTCGAAACCGGACCTTAAATGTTGTCCAAGTTGTCAACGTTACATAATGCTGCGATCCGTACTGTGTATTCTTGAGGGAGTAATCAATGCAGTACGGCACTGAGAGTAAACCTATCACACTGCTCACTGAATGCCTCAGGCGTGACATTTTATGAAAGTGTGCCTCCTAGATGGTATCACACTTCACTGAAATATGGTGAAACCTTCACACAATTTTGAGTGAACGAAGTAAAATAAAAAGAAGAATCTGAAGAAAAGCGTCTGCACGCTGGAATCCAAAAGGTGCTGAAAAACTCCCCAGGAACTAGGCAGGCAGATCGTAAAATCTGTCACTACCATCTTCAAAGCAGTGCGTGCAATAAAAGACTCCTGTGAACATAAATTCTTGTTGTTTGATAAGTTCTCCTTATATGGCTTGTCATTCAAAACCTTGCTGGCGGTTTGCAAACTGTATGTGGCTTAAACAGGTTCTAGCACCTTCTGAGAGAGTACCTCATTCCCACACACTGACAAATGTATTAAGGCAACGTACAGCTGACGATTACTGGCAGTCAAACAACTTTACTAACCTCCAGTCACAACAGTTGGATTAGAAACACCGGAAACTATTGAAAACTGATGCTGTGGAATTGGTTTCCTCGGTCTCATTGTGAACAACAGCGCGCTTATCGTTTTTACACTGCCTCACATTTGTTACTTTTTTTGAACGTCTCATACTGTTAATGAACTAACTATTGTAGTTCCTGATGTGGCATCCCACTCAGGTTGTCCAATGGTAGTTGGTGTTCATCACTGTTATCAAAAGCATCGCGAATGTGGTTAGGAAAGTACCTCTTGTGTTAGTGTGAAGATGTGGACAAATTGTTCTGATGATATTTTTTCAGGTGAATGTAGTTATGAAAATCGCCTCTATATGAGAGTTTAAAAAATGCTGATTTGACTGGGCATATATGAAAACAGCTGGATTTTGAGTGATCTACTCTATGCTTGCCAA
The DNA here is from genome assembly GCA_008508345.1 of Paragonimus westermani. Classification (NCBI taxonomy): domain Eukaryota; kingdom Metazoa; phylum Platyhelminthes; class Trematoda; order Plagiorchiida; family Troglotrematidae; genus Paragonimus; species Paragonimus westermani. Next base: position 227,263 of record QNGE01000264.1, read on the forward strand.
CTATGTAATCCAATTAGATTAAGAGAGAGGACCTAGAGTACGATGAGCAGGATTTGATTGTAACTGAGAGAATAGAGAACTATACAGAATTTTCTTTTTGACAGCACAAACAAAAATATTAACCGAATAGCAATCAATTCGTCTAATGTTGTTTTTCATGGCATGTTAGTGGTCTAGCTGCATCTCATTTTTCCCATTTAGCTAATCACTTTCATATGCCAAAACTTTCGTTTTCATAAAAAGGTACTTGTGTAAAAATTCCGGAATTTATTGCAAACCCTATCACAGTATATAGTGAAGAAGACTTCTGTTTCTTGGAATGTAAGATAATATTAATTTGGCCGAATCACATGTTCTACCTTTAAGAATGTTGAAACCGCACCAACAGCCGTATGTACACATGAGTAATCACTAAAACCTAAATACGCTTTATCGAGCAGAGCTAACAAACCGTCTAAGAAACGTTAACAGAATTTTCGAAAAAAGTTTTTTAGCCTAAATTTATGAACATTATTTTATATCATCTAAATTGGTACCATTGAACTGTTAAGCTTTTTCAGCATATTTTGAAATGTTTCGATAAGCTTCAGTTGATTTCCCAGCTGAACGTTATAACTGGATAACTAGAGTAGTGAAACTAACCATCCGCATCGATGACAGGTTTGAGCACATACAGCGGTTGTTTAATTAAATTCTTCGCTTGCATTAACTAAGAACTTTGCAAAGACCTAGTTTGCTGTTTGGTTGACAGAATATTATGCTCCAATGCTCTGCTGTTTACAACTGAGCCGACCTAATCAACAGTGTGTTAGCAAAAATGCATGAAATATATTTTCTTCTTACCCTCATAGTTTAATCGCGAAGAGCTGGTGATAGTCACGTACACAAGTGTACACATGTTGACTTACTTTCATTAGAAAACCAGTGCATACAAATATAGGTACATCAGATACCATTAAACCTCTCACTAGTTCCAATCCATAAATTAACATAACGTGTATAACTGGTAATAGGTCACAGCCCAATCGCTTGTCAGTCAGCATTATTATGACAGATTTGGACTACCAGCACATAATCGCACGTATAAATTTTATTTGAGAAATGTTATTCAGTTAGCTATACCCTTCAAATTTTATTAAACTCTGAATGAAATTTAAACTTGTGCAAATGTAGCTCTTCGGGAATGTGTACTGAGTCTCACTGTCATGTTATTTTCAAACTTCTACTAGCGGAAGTTTAGACAATGAAGAAGAAATATAACGCAAATATATGTGACACTGAGTAACCTCTAGATTTCTCACAGATTCAGCAAACTAGCAGCCACTTTCCACGTTTTGATGGAGAAATATGGGGCGAATCGGCTCGAAAAATGTAAGTGACCGCTTTGCAGGCGCACTGCATGGCGAGCTGTATATGCATAGAATTGGTCTGAGTGATATATTTTGTTTAATGATCACCGATAGGCCACAACTAGGCGATATGGCAAGGCCTATAAGTCTCTGTACATCAAATTCACACCCCATTATATTTACACTTTTCGTGAGTAGCTTTACGATTCCTATAACACGGCTTTCAGTCAACACAGTTTTGTCTTTGTTTATTTTGGAGTTTAGTTACCTTTGTTGAAATTTGCTTCCTCTTACTAACAAGAGCGAAACTATTCATCACGGCTATCCTATATTCGGTCTTGTGGACAAGATATCATCGGGCCCACGCGATGTATTTGAGTCGAAAAGATATACTTTAATAAAGCTTGTTGGTTACCGTGATCTACAATGTTTGCAACGTGCTTTCAACAAGCCAGAAAGACGAGTTCCTATAATCCCCTGATGAGGACAGATCCAAAGTTCTGAGAGCGCCTTAAGAAGTATCAAAATTCCATCAAATATGAAAGGGCCACTATAATAGGTTTGCTAATGTTGATCATGCAAAACAGACTCAGAAATCTGTCTGCTCCTCAGCATCATTCAGCAGAAAAAATGTACTCACCGGGACTATCGGAGGATGGGCTCCACATTTCTATATACAGGATGTGATACTACTATCAACAAGAGGACTTATTGCGTGTAAGCTGGTGGCCAAGTCAGCTAGGCAATTCTCCATTAGCACTGATAAAAGACATGTTTTCTGATGATTAATGCGAGATTTTTGGTTTATACAAATTGCATATAACACACACTATTACAGGTTTCGCATTCCATAGAATTTTTATCAGACTTTTGGGAGTCCCTTCCTGCTTACAAGCAAACCTGACCCTATTTGAGTTTGGTAACACGGGCGTGCCTCATAAGAATTCAAGTGTTCGAAATGGTTGCTTGATGAACGCGTGGCCGGAACTTCATTCTGGCCATAATAAAGATATGCAGAACTGATGGCGCACAACAAAACCAGAACGTTAGTTTGCAACATGTACTTCATAAGTTCTGGCTGAAACGTTTACTATTAGGCTGCGATCAGTTTTGAGTCGTCTTCAACTTACGTAAACATAGTTGACCTCATTCCAGTTCAGTGGAGACTTCCAGCTGACATTACAACTGGCCTTTAAATCAGTCACAGTCACAAATTTCCAGCTGCGTTAGTGTGGACACGGTTCGCGGCTTGCCTTTTAATTAAAATTAGTGTTAAAATCGATCGAACGGCTAGGCACCTGTCTTAATGAAATTGACAGTATCACCCTAATAGGATCAATATCGAAAACAAAAATCAGTCACAAGCGCAATCATGTAAGGCTTTATCAATGGCAACTATCCAAGAAAGGCGCTGAAGTTATTCTGGATGGTCTACGATCCTCCAGTCAGATAGTGCAGAGCTAATCTTGACGAAGACGATGTCCATCATCATATCATGTGACTTAGTGTTTTGCTCACAAAAGCAGTTCGTTCCGATCATATAACTGCCCTAGCCTTGAATGGACATAACCATATTTTATTTCAAGGACAGGGAGTAATTAATTTCATTCCCATTTGAGGAACCACAGAGGTCGGTTTTTCGTTACCTACATTCATGACTCTATCAGACGAATGTGAAATTACGGGAGGAAATATTCATCACTATTTGTTTATACATTGCTACAATATTAGCTACTTCAAAACACAAAAATTGCGCAGTTGCGTTTGCTTCAAACCGTTACGGTACCAGTTTACCATCAAAATGGAACCAGCTGGTCAAACTATTCTGACTTCTCTGTTGTACACCAGTTCGCGTGCTGCTACAGTCAACTTTAAACTTACATACAACCAGCAGAGCAAGTAGTACTACGCCTCCTAAAATGGTTCAAGCAACTGATAACTCACCAGCCTCACCTTAGTGAACGAACAGTTTCAAATCCCATGTCATTCACTGCCATACATCTAGTGACATTAGGTCACTAAGTAGGCTTACTAACCTCTTTCGAGGCACTGATCTACAACTGAAGTCTGAGTTTGCTGGCATTTGCGCAACACTGCTTCTTCTAAACAACCACCTGGAGTTTCGTACATAAAAACAGAACTGCTGAGATTCTGCTTAGATAATCCTTGGTGTACATGTCTACGTGACTAGCCATTATTTATTGATATTTGCCTTATGTAAGTATTTCACCTGTTTTACGATCGTAACCTAAGGAAGTAGACGAAACGACTTCGTTCTGCCCTGAGGAAAAGACGGACGTCACAGTATACGGCCACACAAAGATTAAACCAGTGGCGCGTTAAATATCCAAATCTGCCAGTAATCCCGATATTCTACCAAAGATTATCTCGCATGTGTATATATTTTGATTGAAAACAAAGTGACCTTCAACAATGTGACCAGCTTTGACACGTATGTTATTCGCAGAAACGGGTGGTGTTGTTCGATTTTGGGCCTTCGTTTCGACAAAGTTGGTTACAACTTATGAAATTTATCCCGACCTATCAGCAGAATAGTTTTAATGTAGACTGTTTCAAGCGAGAAAACAATGGCTAAGACGATTCAGACGAACACTCACGGGACCCAAATTTAAACTCCTCAGAATAACACATCAAAACCACAACAATTTGCAGAAAGCGACTACTTGAGTCACGCAGATAAGAGCATTTGGTAATCCGATTTCGGGTGAATAGTAGTGATAAACATTAATCAGCAAAGCGGTACAGCGGTACCTGTTGTCTGCATGTAAACGGTAGTACTGACGGTGGCCTAAGAACAACAGACCTTTGTTATGCTGAGCAGACCTGATCATAGACGCTGAACAGGAGTATGCTTCTGTTATGAGCAAATCCTGAATAACTCTATTTCGGAATAGATGGAATAAAGTCATAATCCAAACAGATCTGAAGGTTTTCGGTTGGTTTAATTTAATTTTGTGAGAAAATGGTCAAAACTTTGTGAAATGTCATGCTGGTCACGTTTCGGAAATTGAAGCCCCATTGTTTAATATGGGTTAATTTCACTATATAGTAGCGTCAAAATCTCCGGCATTAGTTTTCACAGTTTTCCATTTTTTTCTTACAATTGACGGCATTTTCACTTTTTTTGCAACTGTTGTATTGGTATCTCCTTTTCGTATTGTACAAAGTATGAATTTTGATATCATTAAAACCTTATGATATACTAGCACAGTTTGGCGGCACTGTTGGCCTGACAGTGTACACCTACTTTGATTGGGCAGTGTACGGAAACAAGACGTTGTTCAACTCTTCACTCCAGTTAACTCGATAAGACGGCTCACGGCGAATCACATCATTGTGTGTTGTGTGACCACCAAAAGTGATCACATTTGAACGTCATATTCTCTGAGGCATATTTTTACGCTTAGTATGACTCCGTCTCCCAGGTGAGTCACTGAAACAGCAGCACCAGATGAGTCACCTAATATGCAAAAAACATTCAGTGTTACAATCTGATTCACAGCTTGAATGTGTAATCATTGAGTGACTTGAATCAGAGACTCAGCGTATACTTCCGCGATGTTGGTCCGAGTCTTCAGTCATACTGGCCGTCAAAACAACCTTGGAATTCTGTAAAATTGCTGACGCCAGTGCCAGTGGGTCATCACCCACAGTTCTTCTTGTGCATTCGACTCCTCTTAGTCTTAGTTTGATTTATTCATTCGAGAGCTGTTCACTAAAAGAAAGTCGTTGTTCATTTGTTTCCATGCTCTTTGCATTTTCCGTATCGGTCCATAACAGAATCGGATATATGCAAGTTTTTTGAAGTTCAACTGACAAGCAGAAATTCAGTAAGTCCAGTGTTTTCAACTGAAAGGCAGTTCAAAATTGAGTAGATCATACATAAACAGTTCATTTTGCGTGCAACTCAGTCTCATTTACCTAAAGACATTTGACAATAAGGCTTATATGCAAGGTGACTAATCACTGTTTCTCTTCTCTGTCTGGATAGACGTGGCACATATAAGTCCAACTCATACGTTAAGTTCTTAAACCGGCGAATACTTTCTGCTATAATCTTTGTAAATGAATATAATTGCGGCGACGGTTGTGTGTTTGTAAGTATCTAATCTACACACACGAGCACGGGTACCAGAAATTAACAAATGTCCGCAACGAACAGTTGAACAGGCTAACTTGTTTTGTTATTTTCGGGTTCATTTATTCGAAAAGCTCCATTCCCAACATTCTGCTGACAGTGATCAAGTAAGGTTTGAGTTATTTTTGTTAAATTCAGGGTTTAACTGAATTCATTCCTGGCCACATTTACGTCTAAACAAACTGAACTTTCTAAAAATTTTGTCCATTTTTTTACAGACAGGTGTGTGCGTATTCTGAACAACTTTTGCTTGAGAGTAAACCTTCAGAAGTATGTACACGCAATTTTCTGATATTGAAGTCCTTATGTAAAACAAACTGACGTGAATCGCTTAAGCCATTCTTCAGTTTTCATTTGAGAATTATTGAAATCACAGGAAACAACAAACATTTTCATGCTTTTGGATTAGAAAGAAAAAAGACGTTCTGAATCACTCCACAAAAAGTACACAGACGACCAAATGGATGATGAACAGCGCTTTTTGGGACGGAATTTGACAAAGGCTACTCACATGAGTTTGTGAAAAAGCTAATGTGTTTAGTGGCTCGCCCCCTACATTTTCTGACAGAAAACATTCTCTTCATGATAGTGGTTTCTAAGATCAGTACATATCGAGTAGCTGAGCAATATTTGAATCTTGTTGTGGCTCGAATTTTTCATATTAGCGACTCACAGTCACCGTCATGCAACCAGTGTGTTAGCTGGCCCAGTCGAACGTAACTGATGAGCATAAGTGTCCGCCTTGAGAATCTTAAGATAACTTCAATTTACAGTCAAAGTCGTCCAACGGTAAACATGGGGAAACACTCAAGCAAGCACCAAACAGCATGACAACAAATCAACACCGAAAGCCATTTTTTCCGATAATAAACAAGTGAGCCCGGAGACCATTTTTCTTAACGCTTTGACAGAAAATAAACCAGCTTCAATAAAGATGTTCACACTACTTGATATTATGTACCAATACTAGTACGACACGTTGTGAGCGGAAAGTAAGCTATTTGTGACCCGATGTCACTCTGATTCTAAATTACCATGAAATTTTCCGTTTCAGTTCGATTAGATTTGAATTCTGTTTTTTCCCGTTTAACGTATCAGTTGGTGAGTAAGCAGAACACTTGAATCACATACGGCCTAAGCAACCTCAGTCTTTCGTCCGGTATGTATAGAAAAAAGTCGTTGTTTTAATGTTATAAAGTTAGGCTGAATGAAAGGAATTCCACACAAATCGTGAACTAACAAAATAGCTCGCTGTTAAGTAATTATCACTAGGGTAAACAATTGGTGTCCGTTTGAACTATTATGCTTGGTTGTTATGCTTGCTTTGTAAGCAAATTAATGTGCCCTGTGAAATTTCAGATTACAGTGCTGTTGTTGAGCTATATAGCACGGCCTTTAAGCTTTGTCGCATCAGCTCTTAACTGTTTCCGAAACTTACATAGTCGGGCCGCATTTGTATTAAATCGTGTATGCTGTCTTTCAAATTTGCGGCCTCACTTGTGAATCGTGCTGTTTCGCTTTGAGCCAACCTGTTCTGCGCACCCAAAGCAACACTACTGACCAGAATATTGTACAAGGATTGCAATCCAATATATTGCAATGTTAAAATATTTCTACATCATACAACGGCGGACAAAAGTGGGAAACCTGTAAAGTGCACTCACCCTGATGTACTGTGCTAGTGCTGATTAAGTATGTAGGTGACTGGAGGTGTATCAAGCAGAACTGGTTGATCCATAGTAGCTCGATCGTTCGTACACTTTAGGATGCTTTTAAGCGAATACCAGGTGCCTTTGATAGGAAGTTCAAGTTAGCTGGAGCTTAACTGAACGAACTTGACGAACGAAAACGGCCATCTAGTAACCTAAGACACAGAGCAACTGGGATCCAGCAGACGAAGGTCTGTGAGGTACCTGGTCAACCCGATCAAAGTCTGATAGGTCGACTGGTGACCTTATCAACCAAACAGAAAAAGAGTGAACAGAAAGTACAATAACGCTAGAGAAGTTTTGAAGGTGACGCATAGATGCAAATAAAACGAAAGAAGTACGGATGAAAACAGAACGATTCATTTACAACTCGAGACCCGTTGACTTGAAAAGTCACCACACAACAAAAGGAGAGCGTCAGAGGATAGGTTCGAACATCGTCGGATAAATAATTCCACACATGATTTAAAATGGTATGGCGTCGAGCGTTGAGAGGTTGACGGATACGCGGAGCTAAAAAGTGTTATCGTGCAGCTAAGTAACCAGCCAAAAATCAACCCAAAAAGAGAAGGTAGAGGCGGTGCGCGGAAACCCCTGTTTATTGTTACAGCTTATTAAAAAAACTGATGATAACACTTTCAAACAAGTATGCAAATGAAGCTTACAGAATGTTGCATACAAAACATGCGAAAGTGGATTACACAATATAACCACGAACGGTGAACAGTATAGGTCACAGGTTTAAGCGTGGTGAAATAAATAGGACTGAACCGATGAACGGCTTTCGTGGAAATTAACAAAAAGACGCTGTCGCCAAAACGTAATGGATAACAAAAAATAACAGACTGATAGACTTGGTTCCGCCAAATGTTCAACCACTAAAATCAGACGGAATAGGTCTTGAAATAGCTTAAACGTTTTGTGTACTGCCTTCGTTCGAGGCAGTTCCGTTCAAACAACTTTGCCTGGAACATAGCATTTGATGTGCTCACGCTATTGTCATCAATGTGCTATCTCGAGGAGGATGCCCCGTACATACAGGATTGGATCTTGTGAGTTAAGAACGGCAAACCACTTTGACCACCTCCATTTAACGGTGCGTAGAACAGCGTACAAGCCGAAACACTAGTTGTTTTGCTGATCACAAAACCAGATGCTTATAATAACCTGCTCAGTAGAACTGGACCACAACTTGTTGGATCTGATCCAACATCTAATTTCGTCCGACTTGCCACGTAAAATTCTTGTGTGGTATCGAATGACGGTCATCTCTGAGATGATAAACATTCAGTTGAATAACCGGCTACAGCTCACCTGACAGCAAATTGTCCTGGCCTTGTACACTGCGTAACTCGCAAAATATTTCATAGCTGATTTCATCTTATGGTCGTGTTTTCCTTCTAACTGGAGTGCACGTCAGGCGCTCGTACCGGTAGTTTGAATTAGTAAGTACCTGAAGAATTGTATTGCTCGAATCACAAATGTTTTACATAGAGGTTGTCTATTCAAATTGAACTGACTAACTTGAATTTAGCTTGCTGGCCTCACCGTGTTTTTTATTACTAAGTATTGGACGTTTAGTCAACTGAGAATGCTTTTATGAGAATCCGTGATGTAGAGGTATTCTTAGAACAACAAAATGTAAATTCACAATTCAAGACTAGCACAAACTGGTTCATTCACTCGACAGTCGAAACGCCCTCTATTCAAACCTTATACTTTGAAAGCCAAAATGTTTTCTCTGGGACGTAGTGAAAGACGACAATTAATTTCTCTTGGAACACGGTCAAGTCAAGGATGATGATACAGTGGTTGTTTCAACAGCTCAACTTCAGAAGAGAACCCGTTTGTTTGAAAACCAAATTATATATCTCAGCTCGATTAATAGACATAGCTTTCAGGTGGGACATCCGTGAGAAACAGCGATAAATATTGTCCTTGTCACACACGGACACATCAAGACCAAAAAACGATTCAGCTTCCAAAAACACAAACACACTGTTTGACAGGAACATCCAGTGTGCGTTTATCATCAGATTTTCAGGACCGACATTTGGTTGCGTGAAGCTAAGTGATTCTCTATTCCCGTAACATTGCCAATCATCAACACTCCCAGAACTTGGTGCAAAAATTGAATGTTAATTCGGTTAACTTGCATGGTAAAATGTCACACACACATCCATACCCACCCCACAATACATACCTAACTTCAGAGGATGTACGTCAACTTCTTGACACAAAATAATTAAAGATCTGTGTGAGGAAAGATAGCGAAAAAGCATGTTCAAATCATAATTAATCAGTGATGAGAAATAACTCTGTTAATACAAAGGATTCAGGGGTGTCTGTGAGCATTGTGTCACTACTTGCTCGCAAGAAAATCAATACATGTATATATGCATGTCAACACAATCTCATGTAGAGACCAGTGGGTTCAAATAAATCCACCATCAAAATGAAAGATACCAGGATATGTAGCCTGCAACTAACTGATAACAAAAGAACGGTAGGGAGATGACTTTTGTCCGGAGTTCGCTCAGCCATTCGTGAGTGCCAATATAGAAAAGATTGTTTAAGCCCAGAGCGTTCGGAGACTTGTAATAAACTACTTCAGAGACGGATTATTTTTGTTCTGATATTCTTCTTTGTTTCATTTTTAACACTGATGGAGACTTTTAAAATCAGAGGGACTTTTAAATTATCCACTCTACTAGCACAGTGGCTAACGCCCACCAATATACGGGGCATCAAAACTTGACTAGCGTTTGCTGTAAAATCTGCATTGAATCATTCAAAGGGTCAAAAATCGTTCAGAGAATGAAGCCAAGTCCTTCAGTTCTTAATGGTTTTCATCAGCATTTTCGGTGTGTGTTCTATTTCCTTACAAACAGCAAACAGAAGAACCGGTGACCAGGTGTTCTGTGGTAAAGCGGCAGATTTACGGGGTGAAAGAAAACAACTGACCGTAACGAACTGGATTGACTGCTTTACAAGCACTACTAATCAAAAGTGCTTCAGACTAACAAGTAAAATATTGGTTTCCATCGATCAATTTGCGAGTAGTCAACAAAATAAATTTGTGTTCTTTATTTCGCGTTTGGTGCACCTGATTGTTGTGATTGGTTTTTGGAACGCGGACACTGGCTAAACGACCCGTAAGCACAACTCTCTTCGTCGCCCTTTACTTGTCAAGAATACCGCTAGGTAGGCTCGTGTACCTGAAGTTTGTCTGAAACGAACATCACTGTTGGGTTAAACCCAGTCATTTCGGTCACTTCCAAAACGATGCATCGGTCGTCCACTAGTGTACCAGTCAACGTGAGCGCGAACAGGGAGACACGCAAGAAGAGTGATGTGGCCACGCGCACCAGTGTCTCTTACAGCAGCACCAAGAAGTGAGTGTAGACAGACCCAACAAATTAACGGAGATGCTAAGCCATTCTTTGAGTGGCTGGACTTGGGAGGTCAATGCCCAACAGGCACACCTTGGTTGCGGGAAAATATCTACGTAGACCACAGTAATGAAGTGCGCGTTGGATGCACTTTGAGTTTTTAGCAAAGAAGCAGTAGAGGGGATAGTATCCTGTGTACAGTGATCGTCCACTCAGTGTTCCCGGTCCGAGAACCAATCACACCAACCTGGTGTGTTAAACGCATTAAATGTGTTCTGCAATGTACGATACTAAACGAGTAGTAATTGTATTGCATCTCAGACTAATTTTGCCAAATTGAACTATGCAACATATGATCAGGTAGAGCAGAAAAGCAAAACGGAATCAACCTCATTCTGAACAACCAGTGAGATGACGGAAATTGCTACCGGTGGAGACAACCGTAGCATAATTATTGACGAGAAGCATAAAATGTTTAAAGCACATTTAAAAGTCTACAATTAAATTGGCACAACAGTTTCAACACGGATCTGACCGATGCGGCGTTAACATTAGAAAATCCACTGATAATGAGTGAACATCGCAGACCATTGAGTAAAATGAGAACACAGAATGGATAACGGAAGAGTGGGGGCATCAACTTTAGTTATCTGGTCATATACGATATAAAACGACTAAACTGTAATGTTTTGGAGAAGAGGCATACAGTGCCAGTGTATACGAATCATAAAGCCTGAGGAATTGGAAGATTTATCACTGCTAGCTCACCTCACGTTCTGACAAACAAACTTTGATTGCGACTTCTTTCAAGTAGGATTCACAGAATACAGAAATTTGTTCGGCAGTAATATCCTAAATATTTCGTCCCATATAATTTTTAACCTATTTTGGATAAACCGTGCTTAAATTCTATATCACATTGTGCTCACTTAAAATATTAAACTATAGTCACGTCATCATGTCTTTACCAGCAAATGTGTTCAACAACTAGTTTTCTCGCCAATTTACAGCGTGGTTCTGCGTGATTGAATGATCACGCCAATGTGAACGATAATGATGGTTAACCGCTGTAACCAAGCGGTGATATTACCAAACCGGATTCCGAAAACTGGCTCTAGTTGGGTTAGATGTGAACGTACACCTAAACAGGTTGGTATACGTAGATTCAGATAAATTGAGACACTCCACTCTAGGCGATCGGGCGATCACAGCATTACTCACAAGCAAATGTGGCTGAACGTTCACTTATTTATGATACAATCTTACCTACTGTGGCGTTCGTAGAGGAGAGGTCAACACGGTTACCTCATGAAAAGCGTCGCCGGAGTTCTAGTCCCGGCCGTTGCAAAGATATGCACTTACTGACGATCTCTAATGAGGTCGAAACTCGAGTCTAGGGCTTCTGTTTGAAATCGGTCTATTGGAAATTTTACCTGAATGTGACAGCTTCGATCAATTGTAGATGAAAACCAAAGTCATCTACTACTCACGAGAATTTGGAACAAGATGTTTTGAAAGCAAACAAGTTACATATCACAAAATGCTAAAAATGACTAGGTGATATGAGACTGGAAGAAGGAGCACCAATTCAGACTAACAAGCTCGTCCGAGATCTGCCCGCCAAGGGTATATTGCATGATGAAAGCCTGTCACAGAATGCACCCGTAGCTGTCGCCATTCTACGGGGGCAGTTCAGTGTGTCCGGTTTTTCGGATGAATATTTTGACAAGTGTACGAATCCAAATACATATGCTCCTTATCAGATTTGTCAGAAATGTGTAAGATGGAAGTTTGAATGTTTGTAAATCTAGAACAGCAACCGATGTTCAAATATTAATAGATTATTCTGGTTGTTTCGTAGGCAACATTATGAGCACTGCCTTTACTAATCATTTGGTAGTCTCTATGTCAAAAATTGTAGCATACACTAAGAAACAGTAGGAGTAATCGCACAATCTAAGAGTTACTGCATGTTTATGATCAAAGTTTTTCAGAACACAACTCAGTTGTGCTTTGTTTTCGTGAGAAGAAATAGGCATCATTGTGAACAACGCTCTTATTTCAACGTGTTACACATGCTCCCTGCTTAAAGTGTCGTTCAATCAAACGCCAACCACAATTTTAGATACTTCAAAAATCACCTTGTTCTCGAACGCGCTGTTTTCCTATAATAATGTTTTGATGAGTGTCAAGAGGTACACTGTCGATGAGGGATCTGTTGAATACGATGAACCAGGTAAGGTCTCCTTATGATGCTAGGACAATTTTGATATTTTTAGCACTATGAAATGGCGAACTACATCTGATTCATTGCACTACGAACCCAGTGTAATCGTTGCACCGGGTAGTAGTACGCTTTATCCGGATACGCCGGAGCAAGCGTATGGAACAGAAATCCTAGTCCTCTCAAACGGAAACTAACAGCTGAATACGTCTTGAACAGTTTCGTTTTTGTAAAGCCGTGTTACGGACAGACCTTCATACGTCCCCAGACAAACTAAGTCACACATACCAGCTAAAAAGGGCGGTAGAAGATGTTCGTTTCTTTCGCGATAGTAGAAAAGTGCACGCTAAAATGCGTTTTCTTCCCTGGATATTCGTTCTGTTCCACCGAGCTTGTTAGTCGAGCTTTCCATTTTACGCATTAATCACGTGAGTCTGCACGATATTTGGAGAAACGCCATATATTATCGTTAAATCAACGTACGTTTTTATAGAAGCGAATTCCATTCGTGATCAAATTGAACTTGGAATTGCACACTATTAAGACATTTTTCAGATACACGCCTGCAAACTTAAAGCATACATATCTTTCCATTATTGTTCGCTTTGTCTGAGCATGTTTCTCAGGAAATTTTCTAGGTTTCCACCTGTCTCCCAAAATTGATGTCCGAAGTTAAACTCATAAATTGCGGGGAATTAAAAGCTATGTATTTTCATGCATTATGATGTTTAAACAATCCTGATAATAACTGATGAGAAGTCGGGCGTTTGGTTAACTTCAAACTGAACAAAACCCACATCTTACCGCAGTCCTCTCATTCAAATAGACTGTCTCTTATCGAGGCGGTCGGGTGACTCCATCGTCGCTTACAAACAGAAGTGAATGAATGGTCATTTGTGATAATTCGCTTGTTCATAACATAGGGTCAGTGGCACAATAGGAAAAAAAGATTTTACATATGAGGGATCACTCATCTAAAGCGTGAGTTCCACTGGTTAAACGAAGAAAGTCCGGGCAACTGAGTGAACAACAATGACGCTTTAAACGATATTCGAAAAAGTAGAATAAAGGTTTACTCACAACACAGTTAGCCCACCCACGAGATTTTCCAGACTGATGTATTCAGGGACCAGATGAAGACTTAAACACGTTCAGTGATTATCACCTATCGATGCCATAGGGAGAGTGGCTTGGCAAAAGTGGCAACCTAAACGCGAACAAACTGAGAAAAATCGGGGTTGCATTTGAACTGCAGCAAAAATAGAAAGCTCAGTCGAGACAAGTGCACTATCAACTGAGCCGAAATCGCAAGAATTGTACACTAGGAAACATGCACTTTTCCAATTCATAGTATCATGTAAAATCCACAAGATGATCCCAGATGTTGGGTACGGATCCTAGAATGCTTTTGTTCTTGTCGAACATGCATGCCTCAGAATTGCTCGATCGGTTCAGACCAGGCCTACAAGTTATCAAGCATACTTCATGTGGTCCGCGATGTAGCAGCAATATTCGGGCAGTTTTTGATGTATGGTGCCAGCACTACCTCGTTATGAAATTACGTTCTTCCACATTCTTGACGTACTCAGTGATAACCAAATGCTTTTTAATGCATGTAGACTAAAGTCGCCTATTATATGTAAGTTATATTGGCACCTTTTGTCTCCTAGACCAGACCTCTCAGCTTCAGGAAAAAGTTGGCCACATCTCGAGGGGCGTACGGCGAAATGTTGTGGACTTGTTGCTTTGTGGAATAAAACCAACCCACAATCTGATGGACGTCTTGATGCCAGTTTTTCCAGGTGTATATGTAATAAGTAACAGGGGATGTCCGTATGCACCAGCTGTTCGCCAGTGGTCAGTATATATGTCATTTGTGACCTCAAATTATTTTCAAACGAGCAAGAGTGTCTACGATTTCCTCAAGAAGTTGAATGATGAATATCATTGTTCATTACGAAACCTCTCTAGCCTATAGATGCCTTATTTATTCAAATGTCCACTGAACGTCGATTGTCCTGTGTATGTTTATTTTACAGACCTTTGTGTTCACTCAAACACTTGCTTGAACGAATCGAGATACCGACAGCGTTACAGGCTTTCGAAAGGACGACACATACATTTCGTCCGTTTTCTGTTCTGCAGTATTTTGGTTTCGCCTTATCGTTCACTAGATCTCATATCTATTTAGTATGTCAACAATATGTTCGTTGCGTTATTTCTGAATGGTCGTTTCGGCTTACTTGACTCTACAAGCCCCTTTCTGTTATTAGCTACAAGTGCCCCTGATACCATACAGTCACAAGTGGTAATGCTTCTTTGATGCACATTCTCAAAACGACATTTCATCACCGGATTTTTTCTTGTTTGAATAGGGCGTCGGAGCAACAGTCTTTCGCATTACGAGCCGAAGCTGTGAGCCATTTGAACACATGTCCTTTGAGTAATTGAGTACTTGTATGGAAGTGAGTTACTTGGAACAATTAGGTTCCTTCAGAAGTTTGAATGAAACATTTAGAACTTGGAAACCAGTAGATTCAAGTATTTTGCGTTGACTCATCAGCAGTAAATTTGCAATAAAATTAGTCGAATTTTGTCCGATGAATCATAAGGCGCTGGATAATCAGTCAACGGGTTGCGATAGGTCACCGAGTTCAGGGAAGGGTCAGGTTAGCGAACATTTTTATGGGACAGATGGTTGACTTTAGGCAGTCCATTGCGGCCGCTTCATTGGACTTTAGGAATCTTGAATTGGAATAACGTAACAGGGTTCTGAATGCACAAGCTGGATTGGTAGCGTGACCAACTGTTTGGAGGTGCTAAGCTACTAATGGAACTTGCTGGTTAAATGTTTTACCAACATTGCCGTTCTCTGGTAACACTGAATTCGGCACCCATTTAGTATTCCACCGCTCTGGAGTTCAAACACCTTTCGGTTCTCTCTGTGACTTGCTCCGCCCTTACATGTAAATTAGAAAACACCATTTGAGTTGGCACCGACAGGGTGATTACCTTTGATGAAAAGCACTAGTCCACAAGATTACGCGTTCAGCTGCATTAAATGTTACCTTAGGTGAATTTCTCGATCGTTATGTTGTTTGATGCATGATGTGGTCACCGTTAAAAGTTAGCTGTATGTATACCCTACTTTTTGCACACTGATCACCATTTTGGATGATGCTTTTGTCTACTATTCCTTCTTATGAACAGTTTGCGAGTAATCGTTAGGTTAAACAGCAGAAGTAATCAAATCTGGTTCTTCCACAGTACTATCCTGAGTACAGCCTCGTCTTGCATGTGTGGGCAGCATATTCGCTAGCGTTCTTTTTTGCTGGATCGGTATGGAGACGCTAAAGTGTAAACATTGATGGGACTTACAGACAACTGTCCTAATCCAGCTATCTTCTCGATGACTTATAAGTATGTCTAGAAATGGCAAGCAGTTTTTGATCTGAAAGTCACACGTAAAATTCAGGATAGAATAATAAATATTTAAGGGTTGTATCGGAATATCTACTACTCGTTAAAATCGACCGAACAGTAATGTACTGTTGATACAACGTCTGTTATCTTCGTAGCTAGATCATGCTCAGTTCCTCATATGGAAAAACCTGTAAATATCCCAGGGCAATTCGACTTGACTGATAGTAAGACTGCTCCAGAAAACGAAAACTGACACTCAGTCCACATCTGCAAAGTTTCCTTCAGTATATTGATCTTGTGTAGTGATGTAATGTGATTCACTAGGTCAATAGTAAAACCGTGCAGATGGAATTTTGAATCATTACTTGCTCCTAAGGTTAAGGGTTGCTGATTCGATTACCTGCTCGGACTGATTCAACCTGATGATTCCACATGAGGACGAAAACGGCCGTGGAGTCTCGGTCTGGTGATCAGCATCAAAGATGCATCATAGACACCATTTCGGCTGTAGACTGCAAACTGGCGATCTGAGGTGAACTGTGTCTATCCGTACTGTCGAGATGTAAAACAAGTAATGAATGAATTACATTTTAAATGGTAACTTACTGTCAGTAATATACCGCTTTCAACGAACAGCGTTCAAGCCTCACAGGCACACTGACCGTTCTGCGAATATTTACATTCACTTTGAACGTAATCCTTGTACATGTTCTCACCATCATCAAGTTCGTGTCAGCAGTATTTAGCTCAAACTCCATAAAGGAAAGGGACTCCGGACTTAGCGTAAACCACTCGGGGCTTTCAGTTTCCCCAAATCATACACCAAATAATGATGTTGCTAACATATCATCATCATCATCATCATCATCATCCACACCAACACAGAAGTGGTTCACATTAATGCTTAACTGCCACACAACCATGAAGAAAAAGCAAACCCTATATAGGAAGGGAGAGAAGGAAGAAAGAAGGGGACGGAAAGGGACCTAACTACTGAAAATAACTACGTCCAGACTCATACATTCAACATCAAGACGCCTACACCCTGCAAACAAACAACCGAGCTGAAAGTGTGAGTAAGGCGTCATCAGCAAGACAGCTTCCTTACGGCTTTCACTACCCCGCGTCATTAAATGCACTCACTTCACAGATAACTCGGTCAAACAACGACAACATTCACGTCACTGAGCTCGATTAGCCGCCATCTCACCTACAGTCTACAACCACCGACTCTGTGAGTCGCGAGGGCCCCAGCCCAAGAGACGAACACGACCCACAGTGGCCAACCCCTTCGTGAACGACTTCATTTCCCTACACCACGTCATTATCTGACCACCTCGAACCTTGCACCAGCCCATCGCAGTGTCAGCGAACAGTGCTCGGTGTGGAAGACGACTAGCTGGCATCCTTAATACATGACCTAACCATGTAAGCATGTGAAAACGTAGGGATTGAACAAAAGAACTCGTTTGACAATCCCTAACAAACACCAGCTTTTTAACCTCCTAGTTACTCACACGCTGGTACCACCCAATACGAGCGACTGAACGCAGATGGCTCATTTTTTCTACCTTGAGCGGCCAGGTTTCGCTGCCGTAAAGTAATACGGCCCTCACCGTTGTCTTATATGCACGACCTTTAAGCTTATCTGTCGTCACAGATGCCCCAGATTAACGAATACCGTCCTAGCCTTAGAAATGCACGCTCCTACTTCATTCCCTACACCGCCGCCGCCGATGATGCAGCTCCCTAGGTATACAAACCGGTCAATAACCTCTATGACTACATTATCCAACATCAAATATACGTGATCACCGCAATCCTGCAGAAGCACTTTGCATTTTAAGGCTGCAAAGCGCATTCCGAAGTATTTTGCAGAACGCTTGTTCTGATTGAAAGTTGTCAAACAGCAACACCTTGTCTTCAGGATAATGAAAATCAGCCAGTCTTTCACCAGGTAGGAGGTCCACGCCGGCATCTTGTGAGTGCCGGAGACAATCCTCCATTATCTCGTCTATGACGAAATTAAACAAAAATGGTGAGAGCAGACAGCCTTGACGTACGCCGCTCATGATGCTGAAACTGTCAGACAGTTCACCGTAAACCCTAACCTGAGCTGAGGTATGAGAATAGAGTGCCGACAGTATGTTCACGTACTTAGTCGGCACACCTCTGCGTTTGAGCGACTCTAAAAGTGTGGATCGACCCACCGAATCGAACGCACCTTTATGGTCGAGAAATACAATTGTTGGCCGGAGGTACACATGTCGTTGCTCCTCCC
Source organism: Paragonimus westermani (assembly GCA_008508345.1). NCBI lineage: Eukaryota > Metazoa > Platyhelminthes > Trematoda > Plagiorchiida > Troglotrematidae > Paragonimus > Paragonimus westermani. Next base: position 245,800 of record QNGE01000264.1, read on the forward strand.
CGGACGAAACCCTGCCTGTTCTTTCTTAATGTTTACCTCCCGAGCGGCAGTCAGTCGGCGAAGTATAATGGATGCTAGAACCCTAGAATTGACTGGGGTTAAACTAATTCCTCTACGGTTTTCACAAGAGCCCCTGATACCTTTCTTGAACATAGGAACTATTAGTTGCTAACATAAATAACTGTTGAAAAATGACTCCGATCAATCGAACTGTCATCGCTTTCAAACTGTGTGAGCCGTGAGCAAGTCCATGCGACCAAGCATCCTTCAGACTTGGCACCTACGACGGCCAAGGAACGGTGTCAAGTCGGATCAAAACGGTCGACCTCAGTGTATCACAGTTAAGAACAGCCGTGGGGCCAAACGACTTGACTGGTAGTGTTCAAAATTAGAGGAATGCTGAGGGACAACTCGCTCTAAAACTGTTCCATTTTATGGTGTCTCAGTGTTAGTATTGTGTGTCCCGATGCTAACTTAATATTTCCCCAGGGGTTTCTGTGAAATTTATCGATGAACTTGATCATACAGTTAATGCGCATGTAGGTAAGCTGACAGACAGTGACTGGCTGGTATTCACGGAGCGAGTGGACACAGACACACTAGGTTAAGAGGACAGGCAGAGCCATATTGTTTGTTCCCAGTTGCCAAGCGGATCGGGACGCAGGCTACCAAATGCGCAATGAGCACTGAGCATGTGGATGTGGTCGTACGAGACAGCTCGTACGCCGGCGCCTCAGGCAAACCGGTCGTCCTTATGTGGAAACGTGACCAACTCATTCAGACTGAGAAGCTTTTGCCGTCACCGTCCAAAAGTTCGGATAAATCGGGCATGCGCTGTCCTGGACGTAAGAACAGTAGCCACTGGAATAAGTTTCCAATGTCTGCCATGACAGCCGAAGGCGGCCCGAAACACCCAGGAGAATCGAACGATCGATCGCGGTCTCCGAACGTTACATAACTGGTCCCGGTTTAGGCACAAGATTTTCCATTACATGCTAAAGCAAATCACTTTGCTGCATTAAAATTTCCACGTTAAAATCTTGGACGTGACGCTAAAAACACGATTAACCCAACTAACTCGGTAAAGAGTTGAGAGTAGTTAGAGTTGTCTGTGAATCTCATGTCCAATAGGAGTGAGGTTTAGGGTCGTGGCAGTCATCAAGCGGTACTGTGAGAGTGAACTAGTTTGTGAGAACATTTTCATTAGTTCTGTCGTATACATGGCTGGCGAACGCAAATACACTCGCATTAGTCCCGAAACGCGCAGACGTATTATAGAAGCATTCGAAAGAGGCGATGTCTGGCGCACAGTTGCCCTTCTGAGGGGAGTCAAGTTTAATACCGCTTGCAATTGGCTTCATGTAGATTGTATCAGTTATGAAGCTAAGCCTCGTAGAAGACACAGAACCAAGATTCTGACGAAGAGAGATCAATATGTTGTTGGAGTGGATTTCTGTGGACCCAACGATTACACTGCCATTTTTGAGATTGCGCGTGAAGGCTGAGTCTGAGAAGGAGTTGTTGACCATAGCGATTTGTCGATACTTGGATGGCCGATTCATAACTGTCAAGAAACTCTGCCTAGTACCTATGGGTGTGAATTCAAATAAGAGTTTACACTTACGGCGCCTGTTTGCATATCGACTAATGGAGTGTTTTGCAAATGCAAAGACTGTTTGCTGTATAGATGAGACAAACTTCAGTATGTTCAGTACGAGGTCAGTGGGACGTTCAATAAAAAGAACGAGAGCATGCGTCTCTGTAACAAACGGCCGAGGCCGCAATCTTCATTTGATTGCAGCTATGACACCAAGCTCGATAGTACGCCATACGACGAAGCGGAGGGCATACAACAGCAGCAATTTCAGGGGCTGGCTGCGTACCCTGCTAGATCAGATGAAGACCAGTACACCCATGTCAGACATTGTGCTGACATGCGACAACGCACCGTGTCACACATATCTGGAAAGTGTTTGTTGAGGAGTTATATAATGGAGGACAAATCACACGATTGGCATCCCATTCACCAGTGTTGAATCCAACTGAGAACGTCTGGAGCATGGTGAAAGCAAGAGTTAAAAGTCAACTGCAGATGCACCACGAGACAGTAATAAACGGCGATCATCAGGAGTAGAGAATGCGGGTCCTGGGAAGAGTAATCAGTTCTGTTATGTGCGACGTCACCGGAGACCATTGTGCTCGTCATGTCGAACAATGCTGTATGCAGGTGATGAAGGTTGAAACGGTTGGGTCACAACCGTAAACTCACATCTCCTCAGTGAACGAAGAATGCTCTATTCAGAACAACCACAAACTGATCTTGTACTTTCTACCTTTTGAGTGTGCCTAGATTACGCAAGATTTTCCTTTTTTGTTTGGACGGTTAAGAAGAACCAAGCTACCCGCATCTGAATGCTAGAAATCACTCTGTCCATCATTGTCCGAGTGCACGGAATATACCTGTTGTTGTGTATACGCTCACTATTTACCTTCCAAGGTTCATAAAGCAGCTTTTAGGGTTGGCTTGAGAATATCTTATCCTGGTTGTGTTCAAATGAGAAAATACAATGAAATATAGAGCTCACTGGCTTGATAATCCTTTCGAAGTTGTCTTCATTTTTTTGTGCAACGGCCATCTCAACACTGTTCTGACTGATCTTCGGATCCGGTGGGTTGGTTATTGTTTAGTTCAAGTGCCAACCCCAAGTAAAGTCAACCAAACATTAGACCGAGTGAAAAAACATGATATTTTTGGTGTAACAGAAGCCATTTGATGCATTTCTCTAATCCTTGTCCCCGAACGATTCCAGGTTCAACACTGACGTAAAGATGACACAAGAACGCAACTGGTGTAGTTCGATTGAACTCGGCCATAGCGACCATGAATGTTTTAGTTTTTCTATCGTTACGAAGCAGCAACGTAGTATTAACTTTGTTCATTGACACCCCTCACCCCGTCGCCGCCAAGTTAGATTGAGAAAGAGGCCTGTGTCATCAGCCAGTATCACTCACTGAATGATGCCCTGGACACCTTCGCGATGAACCATAATAATATCTCAAATATGTGTGTCAGTTCTTCCACCAAACACGTGCTCATCGAATACGTGATTCCCAGGCAGCTCAGATAGACATTACAAGGTATAGACACATGTCTGCTGAGAGGTCTACATACTAGACGGTAGGTACCGCGTTTGTGAACCAAAGATGATGCCTACAAGTGTTCGATCTCATGTGGTCGCTACACCACTTGAGATAAATCTAAATCGTACGGGGAGGTACTTATATGCAAGTGGGCCTACCTTAGAAGTGATCAAAGATCGGATGCATACACATAGGGCGGCAATTTCCAGACTGCAATATGCGAAAGAGACTTATTTTTCCCACTAAGGTATACTGTATTCGTCACTTGGAGAAAGAAGGGCTCGCAATTTATGTACAAGTAGGAGGAAGGCAGCCACAAACATTGTCGGTTAATAAGTCTACATGACTAATTGACCAGCTTTATAACGGCGTGACGTGAGCAGATATGATGTACCTTTCAATAAAACTAGTAACGAGAAACACGATCATTGAAGATGGGCGCCACATCTTCAACAGCGTGGGAATGAATTGGTGGACAAATCGAAAACGCATGTATCAACGTGGTAGACAGACATTTGATTATCACTGAGTACGTCAAGAATGAGGAAGAACGTAATTTCATAACGAGGTAGTGTTTGCACCATACATCACAAACTGCCCGAATATTGCTCCTACCTCGCGGACCACATGAAGTGTGCTTGGTATCTTGTGGGCCTGACCTGAACCGGTCGAGTAATTCTGAGGCATGCATGCTCGACAATCATATGGCGGAGTTTGAAGATGTCCTAAGACATTAATGGAACTGTTTGAGTTCAGTTATTCATATTCCTAGAGGCTGCGTCGAGTTGCCTTGGGATGACGCAGAGAGTGTACATCCTACCAATCACAAAGTGCTTATATAGTCTGATACAGCCATTCCTGAGTATCCCTGTCAATCTCGCACGGACTTTCTCAATTCCACTGTGTACGCCGACGATACACGAGAAACAATGGGTTTAAAAGCAATCCTACGACTTCCGGTTATATCAGCCAGCCAGGTATCGTGACGTGATTAAGGATACTTACAAGGTAGGCAATGCTATGTCGGGATAGGTGTACTCGATATGCTATGTTTACTTGAGCCTGGTAGGTATAACGGATCGGGAATCACTCTGGTGTTTCTTGGGATTTGGACAAATAGCGATGGTTTCGAAAAGTTATGATGCGATTACTACATGGATTTGTGACATGCGATTGTTCTCCTTGAAGACATCTGACCAACCCAGAGATCGTGCGTGTTTTCACGAACACATATACATCAGACTTCTGTTGCTCGTTCGTGAGCGGTTGAATTTCAGATTTTAACAATTGGATTTCGTTTAAGCTGTCAGTTTTGCCAATCTGCTAATCATATAATTTTAACGTTCATTGCTGTCGTTGGTGTACTGCATCATGAACTGGTTTAGAAACTTTGCTTGAACAGTCGGTCTTTTGGATTGTTTTGTCAATTTTAAGCGACTGTTTCTGTTAAGCAAATGGTTCCAACTGTAAAATTTCTGAGCTACCGACTCAGTCGGTAGGGCATTTGTTCAAATCCAGCCGAAGTCCAAATTTTTCTTAATTCGGTCTTTTTACGACTGTCGAATTTGCCAAATTACTAATTAGCGTTTTTTCTAGCACCATCTTTTTATGGCGTCTATTGGCAAGAATCTCTGAACGTGTACAAGCCTTCCTCCAACCTCTGGGTTAATTGTGTATTGTAAATGAAGCTGTGTTGTGTTTTTCCAAACAGTGGTATTTTCAATACGGTTTCAAGCACTACTATAATTCACCCAACTGTCTCTACTCGTTTCATAAGCGCGAGCACTCAAAATCCCTCCGCATTCAACTAACCAATGGAACAAACTGTTTGAAACAGTGATTACGCAATTTTTACTTCTCTATAATCTTCCACACAACTGAGATTGTTACCTATTTTCATGTTGATCATACAGATCAATAAGTTATGTTATAATCATGATTTGGTTGTGAGCCGCGAGGTCGGTAGTTGTGCTCAAATTTATTCTAATATCGCTGCATATATTTGACATTCGATTCCCCTGTGGTTGATATTCGCGATCAGACTGATTCTTATTACTGACAGGCTTTCGTGAAGTTAACTATTGCATATTGCGCGTCACAAGAATTCGATTTCAGCCCTCAACTACGTAGACGTTTCAGACAATACTCTCCACAAAGAATCACTATGCAAAAGTTTCGCTCCTGCTGGAGGTCATCAGCGATATCTCTCCTCGCCATTGCTGGGAACTGAACTCCATCCATGAGTTCGTGAGAAATCCGTATATCATCAGCCCCTTATTAGTCACGACAGAAATATCATACTCAACAGTCAGTGAGTGTTGTCCTAACCTCCCATCACATAATTCATTACGTTTTTCGATAAATATATTCGCTGCCGATTGATGGTTGGGTTTTTGGAACAAGTCGGTTTCAACAACCATCAACAATATAACGGACAGCTGTTTCGATCATATTCAATACGGTTGGCGGCATCCGATTCGGATTAGCCCGTCACAGTCACCGAAGCCAAAAGACGCCTGCGCTTATCCATCACTGCAATTGGCTTGCGCTGCACCAATTACAGTTCCACCCACACACCACATATCCAGTGTAAACCCGAAGGAATAAGACCGGGAGGTGTGCCACTGAGGCCTTGGTGTCCAGCCGGCCAATGCTGGTTGGCCAGTTGATTGGCTAATAAAGAAAAGAAACTCTTACCTCTCGGAAACTAAACAAAGAGAGACTGCAATGACGAGATCTACACTGAGAAGAAAGATTTTTGAAGTGTAATACAAGAAGCATTGCAGAATAGGAGTGCAAGTTGGTGCATCCCAGAGAAGATAAGGATGAAAAGCAAAATTCCCATTGAACTATGAAAAGCAAGGCAGACCATTGATCATACAATACACCAACAAAGCCGAAGAAAAGAATGGATAGAAGACCACAGACAATCAAGTTTCTGAAAAGAAGGGCGGATTAATTGTCAATGACCACGATGTTGGCCGATGCAGTCATTAACGGAAGTATAATGAATACACTGATATGACCTACCTGAGCGTAACGTACTCGTCGCCTCTTCGCCGACGGTGTACTATGAGTACGTTGGTGACCTACTAACCCCAAACGGCCAGCGCATTCGCGGCCGCACACATCGCAACGCTATATAGTCACGTCACCGCGACCTATGGCACCGATGGTTCCCTTGCGTACCGCACGCTTCCGCTCGCCACCGCGCAATAATTGGTCGTTGAACGCTCGGACGCCCGCCCAAGCCGTATTTCTCCAGGCCGTCCGGTTCAACACCAAATCTTCCCAACATCTAAAATCGATGTTACAACGTGAAAGACTCACCTGCACAACATCCTGGTACTTCCGCTTCTGACCACCGGGATTTCGCTTACCTGACTTCACTTGTCCGTATAGTAACTGCTTCGGGATACGGTCATCGCCCATCTGACAAACGTGACCGAGCCAACGGAGCTGGTTCAGCATCAACATGGCTTCCATCCCATCCATACCCGCTCGCCGCAGTACCTCAAGTGTTCGAAATCATATCCGACCACCGGATACTCAAGATGCGCCTCAGACACTGCACATGGAAGCGGTTCAGATAGCNAAGCAACTGTTACCATGGCAGTCAAATATAACCTAAATAGGGATGGGGCTAGAACATGTTGAATACCATCAGCATCACGTACACGGGGGAACCGAACCTACAGAATGAGCATCCAGATATGAGATCCGGCTCCCCGCCGCATATAGTGCCGTTGAGACTCACAAGATCTAAGCGGTTATCTCTCACTTAAGTGATGTTAACTGGGACCAACTGCTCGTGAGAACATCTCCCAGCCGTTTTTGACGCTTCAGCGGATGCTTGTAATTAGCAGGTCAACAACAACCGACTGTACGATTTCAACCAATGAGAAACTGGAGTACACTAGCTTCGAAAAGAATGGCTGATACTTCAGTCATCAGAAATTGAACATTACTCTCAGGTTTTGCATTCAGTTGGACGTTCTAGTTAGCTGTTGGTGATACATAGTTACAGATCTTGTGCTTCGATTTGGTCGTTGACAGCACGCTTAGAAGAGTGAGATTAGAAGCACAATCTAAGTCCGGGCAACAACGTTAACTATACAGTGTCCAAACTCTTACAAAATCGTACCCGGCTGATTTTGAATAAATAGACCATCCATTGAAAAATGAATTAAGTATGCACTTTTGATAGTCCCGCTGTCCATGTTTGATAGTGTGTTGTATTTGTACCGAATTTACTAGCAGTGTTGAGAAAATTGTACTTATCGCAATATCACTAAAATTTGTCTTCCAACAGTGTATTGCATACAACCAGTTCAGGATCTTTTCAAAGATAAACAGATTCTGTGAAACAGTATAAAATTAAACTGTAACCCATGAGGGTTTCCGGTTACCACTATCAAAGTCCCAGGTAATCTCGTTTTTTCCCACACATTTTGTGTTTGCTTTAATTTAAGATATACATTTTAGTGTTATACATCGTTTTGTTCCTAGCGAACTCAAATCCCTCAGTCATATGAAAAACAGCTAGGTTTGTCACTTTCTATACTTCAAATTGAATAACACATCTAATCGTAGCCTTCACATCCAGATAGACTTTTCAGCCAACCTGTTTTGAAGAGCACTAGACTCGAGTTTCGCTCTCATTAGAGCTCGTCAGTAGTACACATCTTTGCCACGGCCGGGACTAAAACTCTAGCCAACCTTAAAGGAGGCAACCGTGTGCATCACTGCCCCATTGACCTCTCATTATACACAGTCGATTTATCACTTTAAAGTTTCAACCACTTTCGTTTTTTGAGTACTGACTTAGTTGTCTGATCGTCTCGATAAGAGACGGTCCACCGGAATGCGAATGTGAGTACAATATGTGAGTAATGTACAACTTGAAGTTGGCCAGATCCCCGACTATGTTGAGAGATGGGCAGATTGTGTCCTGGCGTACATGATTTAGGTTGTTCACCAAGAGGCCGGTTACTGTAAGTCAGGTGCGTCTTCCAAGCTGGGGACCTCGTGACTAGTTTAGTCGGTGACCGGAGGCATTATTTGTGATGGCGGTTACTTGGGCTCAATCACGTGAATGTTTTCGTTGTTTGGCTTAGTTCTGTGTGAAGTAAGCGTACCTAATGATGCGGAGCAGTGAACACCGAAGGGAAGCTGTTTTACTGATGATGCTTTACTTCGACTTATAACCTGGTTGTTTGCTGGCAGATGTAAGAAATTTGGTGCTAAATGTTTCAGCACAGAACTGGTTACTTTTAGTAGTTGGGCGTCTCTCTCTCCTCGTTTCTTTTTTCTCTCTTCGTATACAGCACTTGCCTTTTTCTTTACGGTTATGTGGCAGTTAGGAATCAGCGTGAACCACTGATGTATTGCTGTCTATGTTGCTGATGATGTTGGACGAAAGCAACGTACACACAAGAAGGATAACAGTTGCTAAGATAATCAAATAGTATAGGGGAGTAAGAAGAATGAAGCCAAGGAGATCCACTTAGTGCTGGACACTGAAAGACTATTCATTGATAAAGCCACTCATGAGTTAGCTTGATCTTTTGAAACACCGATGAGCTTCAGTTACCTGCGACAGAACTAGGGCGTCCATCAGAGCAGAATAGACTTGCGATAAAATTGGCCAGATTCACAGTCAAGCATTGTAGGGTAAACTCTGATGAGAATTTGTGCCAAGAAATAGCTACCGAAATAGCCTTCGTGGCTAGTAAAACGTCTGATTCGACAAGAAATAAGGGCAACAGACAATTTAGGAAAGACCCCATTGAAAATGAATTTCAATTGGGACCCAAACAGAAAAAGCAGACAAAAACGCGACAAACGTTCTACCAACGGAGTTGCGAAGCCACGCCGAGAGCTCATGAACCTCACTTTTGAAATCATCCATCTACTATTCTCGATGGTATTCAGTAAATTATCCGAAGAACTGATGTCTAAATATCACTTCATAAATAGTTTGCGTTGAAAACAACCATTACCACCACCACCATTAATGAGTAAGTGATGAGTTCCGCGGAAGTGAAGATATTTAGAAGACTCCGTTATGAGAGTTCTGAGCTGCTCGGTTGACAGACCACTTGCCGCGTCTGGGACTAAAGTTTCGGTCGCTCGTTCCAGTCCTGCGAAAGTTCACACTATTCACAAGTCTGCCCTGTTTAAATCACTAAACATGCCGAACCGTACATCACGAAAAGATGTCATCATGAATGAGAAGATTGTCTGGGATGTTTACACTCAAGAACGGGAATATGTTCGACCTTATCTTCCGCTGACAATGAACGAACAAATATCACTAGCAAACAGAACTGGATTGATAGTCTACAAGCCAAACAAGGCTGATAGGTTTGATCAACCTTGGCAGCTTAACGAAACCTTGTATACTACGCCCCTCTAACTTGGAGTACGCAGATTAAAATCAAGAAACAGACGATCACTGATAATTTTCCACCGACCTCATCAACTTTACTTTAGTACGGCACGACGGTCTTTGATACTATGCACTTCAGTCACCGTGGTGTGCCAAAGGGATTCTAAAACACTTTCCGGAACCGATCAGCAGAGCAGTCACCAGTAAAACAACCAGCAAGTAATGGGAGAACTGTGGCTAGGAGAAGCTGAAAAGAAACACTAGATGCGCGTATTGACCGCTACGACTACATTGGGATAATAACTGAAAGTAAATAATCTATGAACTGACTATGCAATAACATTCGTAAAGATTTTACGTCCTGAATATACCAGTTGAGAAGGCGCAGACCCTGAAACGTTCATATCACAAGTGTGAAAAACAGAATCTACCGTATCAATGATAGGATAATCTGCCTTAGTTGAATCGCCACAGTCAGGATAAGAACATGAGTTGATAAGCCACCAAACTACTATGTGAGGTGACCGTTCTGATGATACGAGCAAATGAGATAAAGCGCCAAAAGAAAACGATCAACAACAAACTGACAAATCGGTAAACGCCTGTACACGCGATTGGTTAGGTTGCTGCGTTAACCAGCCGACAAGTGCTAGCTCACGTGAATATGCGTCTCCTTTTTAACCAACAGTCGCGCTCGAAAGACCATAGTGTGTGATACGTTGCGTGTAAACTGCTCACAAGGTGCGACATATACCACTGAAAGCTAATTTCTCCTCTGAGTTTTTAGGTTTGGGTACAAATATGAATGAATAAAGACGAGATTTCGGTTTCAAAGCGGACATTTCACTAACCCCCAGTTATCTGCGTACACAAGTCGCACGTTGCAGAGCGAGAAACCAACCAGCGAATTCAATTAAAGTGATCATTGAGGTATAATGACATGAAAAGAAATATGCATAACGTAAAACCACCAAACTGTTCGCGGTTAAGAGAAACTTGCGGCGGGGAATATCAAGGAACTGAACAAGCTGCTTCTCGCTGTTCTAGAGATAACGTTCTAGTGTTATCACGACGAACGGATTGATTTGCTAGTGCGCTGATTCAAGCCAGCCTTGCATTACACCTTGTCTCACATTTTACTCCAGTAGCCAAGGTAGAAAAAAATTTGAGCTCCATCGAGTGACTGGACTGATAACCAATCGGCCAGCACGGAAACGCCGAAACTACGATTAAACTGACACTTAGAAAAGGTCGCGTAATTGACTTATACGAAGGTGAATGACATATTCGAAATAACCCTAATGATGAGCTGGATGGAGCCAAGGTTGGAATTCACTCGGCTGGGGCCCGCTGGCGTTCGGTGAAGTAAGTTCGAACTACTTTTATCCCGATAATGAATTAACCAATTATGAGATTGGTTAATCAAATGAGCTCTGATTGGAAGCTTCATTTTAGTTGGTGTGAAATTCGCTTGCTCTGCTGCTGGGATCAACAGAAATGACTGCAAGATCGGCTGTACTAGAAGAACTGGAGACCGGTGAAGCAGTCATTTTGATAACGTATTTTTTAAAGCCGGCTTAACTGTTTCTCTTCAGCTCTCTGAGTTACAACGATTAGAGTTATCTGATAGAACGAGACCAAATTTGCTTCCAAGTATGGTCCCGATCTGCCCGCAAGTTCGTACACTACGATGCACTGAATCGACTGACCACCTAGAATAACCAAGTGATCATTTCTACTAACATTCACTTCGAGCGACTTCGCAACCTGCATTGCTCCCGCTTTCCAAGGAGACTGAGTAAACAAACGCGTTGACAAAAAAACATAGATATGTGATATCCTTAACTCTGACACCACCACCTGATATGCATTTGGACCTGTGGTCCACACGATCAACCAGAGATTATGCACGACTTCGACAGGTTCACTTTGGGACGCGTAGCTATTCGTTAGCCGCTCCTCTTGCGTGCATTCAGCACTTAACTGGTGATTTCGGCGTTTGACCAGCAACGGCCTGTGTGACTCAGATTGCCGAAACCCGAATTCTGTATAAAGCAAAACTGTACCCCATTTCTGGATAGCACCATCATACCAGCAACCGGAACGGAATGCGAGAACAGCCATAGCTAGGGAGCGGATAAACTGTGGTCCCGCGTGTTTTACGGCTTAGTTAATTTTAACACAAAATCAACGATTCTGTTACGCGTATGAGGAGTTCAAATGAAGGCTACCATCGAGCTTGACGAACAAAGGCAAATGATCAGCAGGAAGGAACATTGATGGATCTACAGAGCGAGTAAACGATCCCATGGGTCTCCACGCGAACATCAGAGAACTCTACCGATCTACCGAAAGAAGTGAACAAAGGAGCAACAAAGGAGCACTGGAACAATGTATTGATGTCATATTTGCATCATCTAGAAGCTCAGTTGGTTATGCATTACAAACTGAAAACATCAGTCAGCAATAGAGCGTCTGTTTCGTAGCGAAACATGCATACGAGAACACAAGGCCTGTTGCAACTGTACTTGGCGACAAGAATGTGTTAATTGTTGACACTATCGACAGCATGCTCAGGATGTACAATACAACACGTTTTTGCGTTATGTCAGCGATGGCAATTTTAGAAGTTCTGTTCGATATGGCGTGTCATGAGGAAATGGTAGGCACCAACAAGACTCAGAGAGCATTCGTAACAACCGTTACAAACGAACTGAGAAGATGAGTAACGGATTTTCAGCAAACTTTAGAGTGACAACAGCTAACCTTTAGAGAAAGTGCCCAAAAGAGGAACGTAATAAACAGAACGGTGGGCTATACAATTCATTGATTAAGATTTTCAATAGGTCCTACTGTTTACAGTCGATGAGGATGCGAATCACTAAGTTACAACCACTCGATTTGTCACTGGTACCGTGAGACTTGTGTGAGATCTTGTTCAACAATAACAACATTAATATCAGATTCATGCTGCATCCCCCTTTCTACCGATAGGACAAAACTGCACGTTGAAAGAATTTCAGTATGCTAAAAATGCCTGCTTTGTTGTGTAATAGTTTCAAACCCTCTTTATGAAAAATTGTCTATTTTATGCATGAATATGCGGTTGATTAACATTCAGTAATTCACACAACAATAGCAAGTGTGAACGTAACGACTACATAGAAGATTGAGGCATAGTTGCAAGTACGGTACAGAGTGAAACGAATAAAACTTTATACCATTCGATAACCCCCGTTTTGCACATTTTGCCATCCTCATGGAAGACTACTTTCCACGCAGCTCGTTCTTTTCTGAAGCAGACCAACTGAACACATGTTTCAGACACTCCTACTATGACTAACAAATCAGAACGTAGCGAAACTGAATTGCTCATTCTAGGTAGGTGAGTTGTCTAACCAAAGTTTGCAACGGTGGTGAAAACTGACAATCACTAACAGGTGACTTCATTGAAATGGCAAAACGCACACGAATCCGCGCAAAGTACAGTGTCCAGCGAACTAAATCTACACTTCTATCAATACTGGTGGGCAAATTAAGTCAAGTCAAAGCGAGCATTGTTAAGTCCACTGGGTAAAACCGTTGCTACGCACTATGATTATCCGGAAGCCTGTAGCCAAAAGAGCGGTGGTAAGCCAAATGGTGCAGAGATGTCCTCAATATGCATGGACTAAACTATATCCAAAAGTGAGACGAAGATTTTATTTGACCTGGGAAACTACTACATTGAGTCGTAAATCCGTGGTTAGTTGGGCAGTTGAGTTCTGGAAAGAGAAAAACATTACAGTCAAACGCTTTGGAGAATACAGTTTGTTCAACTGCTATACAAATATCAATGTGCTTGTTGAACTAAGTCACCCCACAATTTCCGTAGTCACGCAAATGTGCAACGCTCGAAGTTCCACTACTTCTCAGAAGGAAAATTTCCACAGAAACAGTAGTTTCGAACAAACAGACCGAAAAGATTTCTCACTCGGAAAAATACTTTTGAATGGTTTGTGATTCAGCAAGTGTCCCTCAACTGTGCACTCAAATTAGCCCCAATCTGCACACACAACTCTTTGGGATAGGGATTAGATAGGATTCAGTTTTTCTTTCAGATCGAATAATCGACTAGTCAGTAAATGATTAAGTGTAATGGCGGCAGTAAATATAATCTGGCCGAACGGATAAACTAAAAACAAAAAACAGCACATTCATTTGATGTTTATCCAAACCGCTTTCACCGGATACATTCAGCGAACTATCTTCCAATGCATTCTGTCCGAGTGCGCACACAAAGGCGTTTGGGCCGCAAAGGTACATGTGTAAATGTCAGTGCGCAGAAAGCAAAATTAGCACATAAACAGGTTGTATGATGAATCGATCACCTAGATTTTATTTCGCAGTGTTAGCCTGCCAACCACGAAAATTAGTCGATCAAGGATTCCAAACTGTTAAGTTAAAGTTTCAAACGAACTCTATGAAATCAAGTTCCAGTTCCGTGCCAACGCCATGTATAACGGGCGGCTGAACACCTTGCGTTTGGGCTTTAAAGTCTCCTTGGTTCCGATCGTTTGACTCTAGCGAAATTTTTTGAAACATTCCACAATGACATTATTGAGGGACGTGCGAAACCATCGAGAAAAAATCAAAGAACTGTGAGGCTGACCGTATTGAAAACAGGCATATCGGTGCGTCGATAGGTAAACCATCAAATTCCACGGTGTCATAAACCAACGTCGACTGACATAATGAGGAAACCGGCTGTAACAGAGTCAAACGGCATACATACCACATATATAAGGTGTATAGGAATCTAAATTTCGGATAGGCTTTTCTTTTGTGCAGAATAGTAGGAGCAAACAAGCCGAAAACGTTTGGTGTGAACGCGCCCCAGTTGGCCCAGCACGCAACTCAAAGTCACATTTTCGGTGAAAAGTTGAGATGTCTTCGGAGCCAACAGACAGTTGGTGCCGAAAACGCCAATGTGAATCAAAGACGCTTGGTGCGGTAGAGAAATCAACGTAGGTAGAAACGGTTAGATACATAACTGTAAAACGTTTTAGATGTTGCAAAATGGGTATTTTGGAAGAACCGATAAAATCCGAACCTACGAAAAAAAGTTAACGGTTTACTTATAACTTAATCCCTGAATGTACCGCTCCAACATGTTTCCTCACTTTTCAAGCACATTTTGAAAAGCTTTGCATAAGTCTCGTAGAGAATTTTCCTCCATCCCTACTATCATTTCCATTTGGTGACCTCTCATACTTTGGGTTAAAAATCCAACAGATCTGAACGATACGACGGACGTGGAACAGATGCCTGGTTTGTCAAAACATCGAGGGAGCGTTGTCAGCAGGTATATTATTACGACATGACACTCAAGCCTTATTTACCCACTTCTCAAGTCTCAGCTATTTCGATGCTCTCTCAAACATACCACTGTTTCAAGGAATGCTTTGTACATACTTGACCACGTGGAACAAACTCACAATGAGTAACTACGATCACGAATCACAAGCACTTGGTCGGTGTTAGTCAATATTGATGTGGAAAATGATCCATATGTAGGGTATTATTGCTGATTTAGCGTCCGTTACCGATAATGGCACGGTCCACGACCCAAACTGGGCACATTTTAAGAATCCCCATAGAGGTTTTCGCAGGAAACTTCATTGCCCAGTTCACGAGAAATCAACAGATGCATTAGCACATGTTCACTCTAGCGTGAGTGACTCGACGCTTAGTTTGATACAGTGATACACACGTCCCATACCGATGAGGATGCTATGCTGACTTGTCAGTGCGCTAGTTGAAATGTTCGCTACCTTAATGGGCAGAACGTGTCTGTCATCTAAGCCCATAGTGTACATAGTGATGAATCTTCACGTGGTGACAAAGTAGAACGTTAAAACCTTAACAGGTTCCCCTATCACTCTGCAGATACACACGAGTAGTATCCTTACAATCAGTTGCTCTGTCAAAACAGGAGAGAGAAAAATTCGTGGTGGAAGTTGTGGTTGCCTGTTGGTAAATGATCAGGAACAGAACGATACGATGTCATTTGCATACGACGGTAACATCTAGCGTCATCCTGCTGCGTGTGAACGCACATTTCCATTGGTAAGTCTATGTAATCAAGTATACATACTCATCGTTCGCAACAGACAAAACGCAGTGGATACTGAAGCCTTACTTCAATTCGTACATGCATCCAAACAGCTGACTAAGTCAAACTGTAAAATTGATAAACGTCCAGGAGAGGGGAAACGGACCAACTATACGAGCTCCTTATGGGTCTATTTTGGAACAGTATAGGATATTTACACACAATTTGTAAGCAAGATACGTACGCAAACAAACGATTGTGTATCACGTGATGTCAGTATCCACAGCATATACTTTCAATGTTCCGTTTCATTAATTACCTGCGCTTCATAGGTGGCTGCGTGGAAATACGGCAATCACATTGCTGAGACCGATCATTCGTTTTGTCTCCTGAAACCTCCAATCAGATATTTGAATTAGCATCGATTTGTTTATGTTTTAGATAAATCGATTTGTTTCTGTTGCTGGTTTGAATCCAGCCGAAGTCCGAATTTTTCGTAGTTGGGTCACTTCTAAATCCATAAAACCTATTGGTTTATGAAATAGTTATCAAGAAGTGAATGCTGATTAGGCAGTCACGTGAAAATGAATTTTTCGCGAACATGCAATAAGAGCAGTGACTGGGAGCTTTCGATTACCAAAACATTTGCTACAAACAGGTAAGCCCAAGCATTTCAAAAACCGTCTCTAATTCACATAGGGATTATAAATTCCGGATTTCACTTCCGACATCACCAGTCAAGAACCCATGTGTACATCTGGCAAGCTGACGTACTCCGCTCCACCCTTAAGGCCGACTTGTTTCACCTTTACTAATTCGCTGCAGCATACTTTTGTGAGCTGCACGTCATTGCAAACGGAAAATACACGCTATCTAGCATCCGGCCACGTCGCGATCACCCGTAATAGACCAAGCAAGAATGGATGATTACATCCATCCGCCAAAAAATGAGCAAAACTTCGATTACTTACAAACAGAATGAATAACTGGTGGTTAGTTGACGATTCAGTGGATATAAATTGAAGCGCACCTAGAGGCTATAGCAGTTACAACATTCCGGTGGGCTTGCCGGCCAGCTCGTTCCGGAAAATAGTAGAGGGACAGTAAGATCTTGGAGTTGACAGTCAATAACTGTATGCCCTTAGAAAACAACAGAACGGTCAGGAAGTTACAAACAAATACGGCTAAACGCTAGTAATTGTCAATTAGGTTGTGCTAACGATAAGGACGAAGATATAATGGTCGGATTTCAAGGCCTATTAAGAAATGAACAAAAAGTACTTGATCATCAAACTCACAAACATCGAGCGTTTGCAAATTCCACGGATTTTCAGAGCAGTGCACAAAAAGGTTACTGAAGCCAAATCAATGGATGTGGAAGATGGCGATTTGTAACCGTAATTTATTTCCATTTAAAATGCTTTCCCTTCAGGTCCGCTTGTTTTAACTAGTACCGACTACGTCATAAGACTTCAGTGTGCGAAATCAAATCGGCATCATACGGTAAACAAAAAATAGTGTCATTACTTACCTTATGTTACTGAAAGATACACAAACGCTCTCAGCAGTCATTATCAACCTCATTCATGAGAGTTAACTGTCACTCCGTACTTTCGACATACGTTCACCGTTATCTTGAAAGCTCCCTGCCTACGCTTGTTGACCGTTGCAAGACAGGGCTAAAACGAGTCGTTTCTCTGAAAATTAACTGGTATGGGGGGCACATGTGATCGACACTGTATCAGACGATCGCATTTTGAAAGGACATTACAGTGACCCAAAGATAACCGTAAAGCGCCTGCTGTGTTGAATATTTCACACTGCATATATCTAGTAAGGAAATTGTATAGAAAGCATGCTTACCGCCCGCGTATCAGTTAACCCATTACTGCGGAATGGCGTCACTGGCTCACAGGTTGAATAGTAAAACCTTCAATCAGACAGCTTCACGAGTTCAAATCAACCGCTGACTGTGGCTTAAACAAACCCACGTTGGAACTACAGGAACAAATTAGACCCGCCTCCGGGAGAGAGTAGCAACTGACCCACATCACTATCATATATATTAGTTACAAGCAAATGGTCCAGTTTAAACCAGGCTCTTCACTTTTTCTCTGTGATCCACAGCCATTGGATCAGTACGAAGAACTTACGGTAACTTCCATAACACAGTACAGATGTTCATCAAAACGATGGCGAATACTGAACTTAATGAAATCCGATAAAAAAAGAAGCTCGACTAGTAGGACGGTTCGGAGTTTGGCAATTTTTGTAATGTCAACCTAATTAATTTATGCCTAATGTGAACGCTAAATTGCAGAGGTCAAACACGAATCAGGTCGTAAATGGTTCAGTCTCTTGAGAACGACAGTTGCATTCTATATATTGCATCCCGCGTTCCGAAGGAGAACAAACATGAGATGACCAATTGCAATCGATGAAGAAGATGCAATCAAACAACTGCAGTTATTTCATTCTCTACTAGCAGTGCCTGGTACCAAAGATCGAACTGATAGAAGCATGCCTCGTAAATGGATTGAATATTTACGTAGCCTTTCCTATCGGGGAAGAAGTTGACATAGCATTCACATACCAACCATGAGCCTTGTGAAGAGTAACGGTTTAAGTTGTCAAAATAACGTGGCTTCTGCTCATTCAAGAAATGCGGGGTTGGCAAACGACTAATTTGCTATGAGGGACAGACGAAACAACCCGTCAGAGGCTGATGTTTGGAACGATAGTGCAAGCGGCACATGGGAAAGTCAAACAATCGAGAGAGAAAAACGGAGATTCACCATTTCCAATAGGTGGGTTCAACCAAATAGACGCTCAGATAGCAGACCACGTGCGTCACTGGAGCATGCGGTTCTTGTCGCTAGTCCGAACCTAGGAAATTAGGCCAACCACGAGAAAGTTTAAAACACAATGCGGCTCTGCGGCACTCCAATGTTTTGACGGACACGATCTACCTCATGACCCGCTATCGGTGGACCGAGACTTCGGCTGCTCGTACGAAGGATGCCGATTCGAATATCAGCCCAGCCGCCTCCGTCTGAGTGCGAACAAACACCGAAACTACCATAGAACAAGTTTGTTTCCGGAGTGAGCATCACAGAAAAAAAACAATATTTCCTGATGAGCGCACAAACCTTTACCCAAGTGAATTGGACTGGCAGAAAACAACCAAGCTCGGTTTCTGAAGGAGCATATTTTGAGCTACAAGCATAGATCAGCCATATGGACATTGTTCTAAATGGAGCAGCCAAAAGCCTCATTCTTACAAGATCCGAAACAAAACAAAGCAAATAAGATACAATTAAAAGCGTTTATAAGCTCCAAAACAAAACAGAAAATATATTTGATCAGTAACCAGCATAGTGGAGTAGTCGATACAGTGCAGCTCTACCGTTCTGTTGACCAACGCACAAATAACCGCCTCCAGGACTGAAAGCAATAGAAGTCGGATAACCCAAACGTCCGACACACACAGGAAAGTTGCTAAAAACTTGCCGGCCATCCAGATGATACTGTCAAGGAACAAAATGGAAAAAAAGAAGCAGATAAGATTTGCGGTCTGCGGTTTGCTGGTCGTTAAGTCGAGTAAATACGGAGAATTGATAATGATTATTTACATACGGAAACGTTAAGAATCACACATATGCATAATACTAGACGGTAGGAAATCCGAAATATAAGTTGAAAAAAGTGAAAAAATAGAGAAATTGTAGCAAGCGGGAATTATCGAGTGCATTTTAGGTTGTTCCCAGCACTATGTTAGACAGAGGAAAGACAAACGACGAACTCCCAACGAGAACCAGATAGAACCAAATGAAAGACTGAAGTGACAACTGGCTAATTAGGATATTGTAATGTATCATCAACAGTCATATTTTGAAACTAGTAGAAACGGAAATTTGACAGAGGGATGTGTATTTTACACACAAAAAAATCTGACATAAACGATGCACCGGTAGGAAATTAAATTAGCACAGTGTGAAAATATGCAAATTCACTACTTCCCGGTTGGACTAGCTCAGGGAAAACAGTTCAGTCGATAAAATGACACCAACAGTTCCACTCGGAAATAAAAAATCTAGTTGTCTAGACTGAACGTTGGTTGTACAGCGACAGCATCCAGAGGGAAAATTTGTGTCACGACAATTATGGACTGGACGCCAATGATCCGTGCAGTGCTCAGATAGTTGCCCGGCCGTGTCCATGCTCAATTCGAAAAACTCCATTTAGAGGCATTCAGGCGCAACGACTCAGAATAAAATCTAGGAAAAGTAGCAACACGTTATCAGTTCACTTTTGGCTAATGTGAAGGTGATTAAGGTAACGTAATCAATAAGGCAGACAACAAACGTGGGTCGATTTAATAAACCTATGTCAGAGAAAAACCGGCACATGGAAACAGCACATGATGCACCACAGGCAAAGTAATCCACATAAAGAAATAGGAGATACGACGACCACCAGGAAGCAAGCCACGACGTTAACTGTCTCAAAGCACAACGGCTGACCACCGCCTGATCGTAGACTACTGGAGCTCTGTGAGCCTATTTGTCATACCATTACTTGAATGCCCTCACATGATCAGAATTTAAGACATGTGATTACGCATAACACATCTCGCCATTAGCATACGCGAATCCGTCAGAAGTATCACCTGGTTAAAACCCTGTACGGAATACATTCGATCAATCATAAAAAGCTTACGCCACCGTTGGTAGAGAAAGCACGGATTAGTAAACAATATCCAGCATAATCGAATTCCCTTGAGGATCTTTCGAGTTTACTTCGGCAAACTATAAAGTACTTGCAAAAAATTGTCAACAACGTTAACAACACCCGACAACTGAGATCTGTGAAGCAAGCTCCTTCAAAGCTTAAACAAATACGATTTCAAACAAAGCGTACAAAGTTGATCCAATGTTGGTGAACCCAGTAAAATATTTCAGAAAAGTTGGTTACCCTCCATTTAACTGATAACTTGAATAAATAATTTACCGCCTCGACACTTTCTCTTCCACCTCAATTCCAAACCTCAAAGATGTATTGATGCATTTCCCCCCTTCAATCCACATCTCGTTTACAAGCTCACTTTTCACATTTACCCTGCCCACGTCATGGTCCTTTTCTCTGGTTTGTCCAGTCGGTCTGCATGCCTGACAACCCAGTGAGGCTGACTCTCCTCAAATCTGCATTCACGCCATCCAGTAATAAAAACCATTTTCAAATATTATTGTTGAGATGGGAACAAACCATCACACAGGCCAAGAGCAAAGTCTGCAGAGAAGTGTCGATGCAATAACCTCGAACACAAAACAGTAAAAAAGATACCAAAGACAAACGAAGGATTATGTATTACACGGTAGCAGCAAGGCAAGCAATCGTTTATAGCAACATGTGCATTTGCTATTTCGGGTGGTGTCTGAAAGAGTTGTCCGACAGATGGCACCCAGGAAGGCGCCTAAGTAGTCAGCAAACAGGTGATCATGATGTGAAAACCATTATATTACTTCTATCGTCCGAAGGCAGAAAGCAGAGAGAACCAAACCAGTCGCTGTCGTGATTGTTCCGCAGTGACGATAAAATGCTGCCTCATGTTTGACTGCCTAATTTCATTATGAAAAGCGTTTTCAAGCAATAGACTGGGTTTTACCATCAACTTACCACATTTGCGCTGTTGCATTGTTGCGCAATATTTCTGCCCTTCCATATTCGGCTGTTCCTAATTGCGCCTCGCTTCATTGTTACACTGTACTAACAGGTCGCTCGACTGATCAGTGCACAACATTGATGGCCAGCCATAAACCGCCGGTTTCTTTCATCAAACATTGCAGGTGACGCACGTTTAAACCAACGAACGACTACGACTTGTGTGATATATGTGTTTGTCGGAGTATGTGTGTGTACGTGTGTTTACTTTGTGCTTTCTTACAATAGCTTAAAAATACATCACTGAAGATCTACAGTTTCTAGTTAGTCCCCAAAATCACAGGACCAAAATTCGTCTATTCGACTCTATACATTCGGTCTGTCATAGAACGATTTACTTTTACTCGTCATGCTATTCTGTGGATTTTCAACATTCGAGTTGATGAAACTGTTAGTTTTGTGATCCGACGGGACACAGGTGAGCGGAGTGGTACCCGCCTCTCAGCTAGCTTGAGGTGTAACCAGAATTCTATTGGCAGCATTTACTTTATAACCCGACCTTGTTGTCCTTCATTTTCTGTGGATGCATCCCTCAGGATGGAGCTTCAATAATATTGGTGGATTCGTTGTGTGCTCGCTTAAATACAATATGCCTATTTATAAGCAGCCGTTTCGAGCGCTTCTTATGTCAACCGGAGCAGACCGTCACACGCTCACTTTATACTGACCGTTTTAGGTCCACAGGTTGTTACAGGAGAAAGATCTTTGCCTGTGCGTTCCTGACTCCATGTTGGAGGGGGGAATTGTGTTAGACGATTCACCGGTGTAAAGAACGGGTAAATGGAAGTAAATACAAGGAAACTTATATAAAGTTACTGGCGTGCACAGATAACAGTTACGAACATCCAGGCAAACTGGAATAAAGTAACTTCATGTACACACCGTCGGTCACCTGTGGGACTGGGCTGGGTAGTGATCAAGTAACCAGAAGTGCAGGTTGACTCTCACGTGCACGCCGCGACCATGGGGTATTCCAGCGTTAACATGTTTCTACTGTGAAGCAGTAAGCTATCTAGTTCATGATCCAGTTCCAGTGGACAACTCTGCAGATGTTCACCCCTGTTTAGCAAAAGATTTGTCAGTGGATGATTTAGTGTGTGTGTGTGTGTCTGTGTGTGAGTATTAGGACTCCTCTAAGGCATTCGTAATTCATTCAGAAGTTACACCACCCCAACAGTCTCTCTGGATAGAAGATTTTCCCGAGTTCCGTAACGGTTCTAACGGCTCCTCTCTAGATACTCTCAATCGTTTGAAAATAGGGACGGCAGACTGGTGTGTGCGCTTCCAAGTGTGGATGGATGATGGAACCGAACTCAGTTGGACAGTGATCTCGCCTTACTTTGTAAGTAAAGCTATTGGTCAACAGTTTGATGGGGATCCTCCGCAACCACCGTTGAAAACAAGTGTGATGATAAATTGTTCCCAAGCCTGTTGTCGATGACCATTTAACAATGAACGATTAAAAAGTAAAGTTCTGCCAATCCAGTACCGCGGAGTTTCAAGACGGCTGTGATATCGAATCCGAATCAGATCATTTGCAAGCCAGTAAGTTGTCCAGTATGAAGAAAAATCACTCGTGGAATGGAGTTATGGACGTCTGTGTAGTGTTAAACCAGAGTGATGGTCGCCTCCGCATCTGTACTGGCAAGTCCAACGGAGGTTTTGACATTGAGAAACGCCAGTTGAACTCTCAATGTGCATGTTGCGACTTTGTTGTGGAAAAGCATAGGAATCCCCTTCAGCTTTTGAGCGGAAAAACGTTTGACAGCAATACCAGTCAACTCGTAGAGCGGTCGCTGGGCAGTTGTACCGCATTACACACTGTTCTAATTGATACTTGTTCTATGTTTGGTCTTAATTTTTAGGCGTCTCCCTTTTTATTGTCTGGGACATTGCTGTAGCATAGTTGTTCACGACATCAGCGGTCTTCCTAACGACCACCTACCAGTGACGATCTGAACCGACTGCGGTGATCGAGTTAAGCATTGTGAACTCCTTGAAATATCTTTATCATCGTGAAATCCGCTTTCACATCTATGTTTTGTGTTGCCCAGTTCTACAAGAGCAGCCGAAACTAAATGTTCTGTGAGCAGTGTGACCAAGCGGAGCTGTCTCTTTAGTTGCCGATTATCTGTACCTCATTAGTAAGCAAGCGATCGAGACACAATGGGGCCCGGGCCACTCATTGCCTAGTATGATCCTGGATATGCTGAAATAGTCCAGCTCCTACTAGTAGCTCGAAAAACTTCGCAGCAAAGAAACACGTGGCAAATGATAATCTGGTGAGCACACTTAGAAGGCTTCAAGATCTCGAAATGAATCTCCTACTAGGCAGTAAACTAAACATTACTGTATATGGCGGCGACGTTGATTTACTTAATGCTCTTGCATACAGGTAGGTTTACGCCCCACTTAACCGGAATAGCTAGACTGTTTGGGATGCATGTCACCTTCGAAGTTTACTTTTTTTTGGGTTGGCCTACATTCTATTTTTGTTGTTGCAAACAGACAGCCGCTCGTTTGACTTACTTGAGAAGTGCCACACAATCAGCTTGTTTCAGTGCTGATACAATGCCTAGGAGGATAGCGAAAGTATCAGACTAGTTTGAAAATCTGCAGAATCGATCACCATAAAAACGTTCCACCCGGTCCACAACACGGATACATAGGCTAACCGAACAACTGAAAAGTATACTCGCTCCAAGTGTTGGGCCACAACTGTTCTTTTCATTTAGATGGACTAATCGTAGAAGGAACAAAACATCTTACTAGCGTGCCATGGGGATATCTGCGACCGATAACGGAGGTACTGAATAGGCATAACCACCGTTAACTGCGTCAGACAATTTGAGTTTTGATAAGGCATCTGTTGAACAGTGCATTGTATAGTACCCGCTTGCAAGTGGAAGAAACACCAACGATCAAACGACGACACCGTTACGGTTCACATAAGCCTTGTCTTCACCTAAGATTCAGGTTCAAATTTGCCACAAGCAAGATCGGGGACTGCGCAACCAACCGCATCGACCGCCGGGAAATCATCATCATCATCATCATAGACAGCAATACATCAGTGGTTAACACTAATGCTTAACTGCCACACAACCATGAAGAAACATCAAACCCTATATAGAAAGAGAAGGAAAAAGAAGGGGACGGGAAGGGACCTAACTACAGAAAATGACTACGTCCCTATTCAAACATTCAGCATCAAGGTGCCTACACCTTGCAAACAACACAACCGAGCTGCAACAGTTCTTTTCTGTTCCTGACTACGAACTTTTTAACCGCCACATCGCTTACTAGTGTTGAAGGCAGCAGCGCCCACAATCCCAATCCTCATAGGTACGAAGCCGGAGAACAAAGCATACATGGTATTCAAAGTATATCTTTGTTTGTGAATAGTGTGACGCGAATCGAACGAGTGGAAACGGAATTGCAGATTTCGACGACGAGAAGACCAAGAGCTAGAAGTGATTACTGAAAATGTGTCATGAACTGTGCGGGACTTGTGGGCAAACCGACTGAAGATGTGCTACAGTCGAGGATGAGGATAACACGTCAGCTGTGCAAATAGCGGGTACGTTCGTGGTTGTGTTTTTACATATTTTATAACAGATGTCTAGCAATAAACAACTTTTCAAGTCAACAAACTCTTGCGACCACAACAAATATAAATACACGCTCCGCATACCCCCAATTTAAGTGTACGTAGTAAAAATAGAGCACACATGCGTCTGAACGAACCGCAACTACATCGTGCGTTTTACTATTAAGCTACAATTTCTTCGTGTCCGTGGGATGAATTCTGTGATCGGTTCATGGCGAAATGTTAACAGACAGAGGGTCAAGATACGACCATGGACGTCCTCATGGAAATCGAAGTAATCGCCTGTGGATAGATGGAAACAATTGCAAATTATTTTCAGCGACCTGGATCACGCTCAATTGTGAAAGTTCCGCCCGAGTATACTGCGAAAGCGACAATGGACTATTTATAAATGGTCACACTTCACGAACGCTGACAATCACCATTCAGCTTTTAAACTGATGAACGTTAAATAGACGACTAAAGAACGCGATAACATAACGCTGTTGTAAAATGGCCTGCAATCCCGAAACTTTGGTTACAACAAGTAATCTACGACAAGGCGAATCACCAACCAAATAATTACAGGAACAAGGTTTGAGGGTGGAAACGTCCAAATCTTGCTTTGAGTAGTCTTGATTAGCTACCTAGAAATTCAAGTTCAACGACCAGCCATATGGGTAAGTTCACACAGTAGCGACATGGGTCGTTATTAGTCAACCGATTCATGGGCAATCGTGGACATAATTAACTTCGCAAACTGACATAAAGTAGTCGCTCTGATTGTCGATATATGAATAAGAGAATAGATGTTCTCTCACCAGAACGTCAGCACTAGTGTTGCTGTTCGTTTCACATCAGAAGCAGAGGTACTTCTGGATGTCAACTTGCTGAAATGCGTCCACGATTCACTGCAAATGAGCATCTACCGTAAGCCAATGGGTATGAGCCAGTACGTACACTTTCATGATATAGTACCATTCCGACACGTGGGAAATGTAGTGTGAGGGCAACTCGACACAGTGAGAAAAAAACAGGGGATTCAACTCCTAATGAGTTTGAAATTATCAAAAAGGTGTTGCAAGAAAATGGTTACCCTGATCGGTTCATTTCGGAAAAGCTTAAATACCCATCCAAAGACCCTATCACACAGACTGTAGGCAACAAATTTGTTTCTACATCTACCAGTCGTAGGTGACCAGGTGGAGAGTTTCTCAATCAACCACTGGGGAAAAAAGTGTATGTAGGTGCGATCCCCATCAGTCCAATCACCACTCACTTTTTCAACACAAGCCACCACGTCGACCTCCTACAATCATTCTGTCATCTAACGTAGGTTTACAAACCAGCTAAATTCGACCTACCAACGTCAACAGTTGAGGTCATCAACAGACGTGAAAAGCACAAGCTCGTTATATGGCCAACGGACTGCAAACGATGTAAGTGGGACCGTTACAATAATGGGCAGCGATTTTGTAAGTTGTGATGAGAACGACGGTTATTCTAATCGGTGGTCAGGCTTGTTGAAAAAAAGCGGTAGGTCGACGTCAACACTACGACTGAGTGGATTAGGGAATTTCTACGCCCGCTTGTCCAAAGTACGATTCCAAAATATGTTGTAAGATGTAAGCATTGCAGTAAATGGTGCAAAGTGTGGTTGGTGATGATTCCTGGGACCGAGAACGAGTGCAGAGTGCCATTACACATACCGGATCAGGTGGTTCGAAAAACCAAGCTAAACAAGAGGCCATAGAAAGTGTACAAAGCCGCTGAAGTACAGTGCACTGTGGAGAAGCAGACCGAACTATAAGCAAGAGAAGTGAGACTGATCAAGGTAAGTATTTGTTAGTATTGTAACGTTAAAGATCTACTCGATAGCACGTGTCTCTAGTACTCCACAATTCTTACATCCCGTCGTTCGGATATGTGGCCAAAATATTCACCGGAACACCCAACATATTCTACCTTATAGAAAGATTTGAAATGTTGTCATTTTTACTCGGTTCATCAAGACAAGAAGGAGGTAAACGGTGCAACAAAATTTTTCACTTATTCTCGTCGACCGCACACAGCTGACACGAACAACCGATTGGCGCGGATGGTGTGTGCATTACTTTATGACTGGTACGAAAATCCAAATGAGAAGACGACACCTCAACAATGGTAAACGTTTTTTTCTACTAGACAAAGGCGCACGTCATCTGTCTCCACTTGTAGATATGAAAATCCTCAAGGCAAAGCTGAGTCGCAGAAAACTACCTCGTAATTAAATGGACAATGTTTCCAAGTGGCCGCTTTCCGACAAATGGGATGCGAAATTTCTACACCTTGATACGATGTGTATCTTTCTGGATGGGGGCATATGCTGGCTTAAGAAATCCTGGAACAACGTTCCACTGCTGACTATTGTTAAGCACTTCGGTTGGTGCGCGACCTTCCGTCAAACCATTTTACCTTTCCATGAAGATCGAGTTAAAAACATCCCCAATCGTCATAAAGTGTCAACTCCGCTTACAGAAGAGCTGGCGTTAGCAACGTACGCGGAAACGGGTGGGCTAACACTCTTCCGAATAGACAACGACATGGTATGCATGGAATATAAGTAAGATTTGAGTTCCAAAAATGATGAGAATAGCAAAAATGAGAGGGACGCGGGGGAGGGAGGAAAACGGAGCGCTTTTGATCAAGAATGCCAAGCAAAAGACAGTTAGTACAATGCTTTCCGTTGGAGTAGTCTGTTAATCAGTGTCGTGGTAAAACTCATTCGGCACAGCGACAACAGCAACGAAGAAAACTGTTAAGAATAGGCATGCTTCTAAAAGAACAATGATTTTCGACCACAAGTGTTAGAGGAACCCTTTTTTTCCGTCCAAAACCGCCTCCATCCTCGAGAAGACGATCCTATCCAACCACAATAAGCGGAACTGTCGTAAACTTTCGAGAAGTGACCTCCAACAGTTTTTTTACCTGTCTGGCCTTTATCCCGCTACGATCATTGGTGGCTTAGAGACCTTAACTACTTTTTTGATGTCTGTCCTTCGGTTTTCTGGTTCGAGAATGTTGGTAGGTCACTATGCACTCTATAAATACCATGCAAGTTTCTTGTCGCACACGTTTTCGGAGCCGAACGGAGTTGCTTTTTTGCACCCGTCTTTTAGTTTGTCTTGAGTGCAATTAACGGGGACCGGCGCGTATTTTCGGGACCATGATTTGCCGTGTAAATTTTATCAGAAAGGAGGACCCGATTTCCTATCAACCATCTTATTATACCGCGGACGAACCAGCGTACTGAGTCAAGGGTTACAACACAAGTAATGCGTAAGCTTTTGCATTCGTAACCGGAGTGTGACACTCTTATCAAGCCATGAACCGATTTAAAATTGGAGTGCTCCCAAAGAGCGGACAAATTCGATCGATCCTGACGTTGTCCATCCTAGGGAGAAACATCGTGTGTTTGCTTCCTCCACATGAATATTCATTCCGTAAAGGAAAGGATCGAATTGTGCATAGAAGACGACATGCACTGGCACGGGTAGACACAAAGTGAGTGACAAAATTATTTGATAATCTTCTGAACAAACCAATACGAGTCCGAGTCGAGAAATGACTCGTTTATAACGTTTCGATTCTCTTGTAGAGGGCTACTTATAACCAAACTGAGTCAAAGCTATTGCACAGCGCATGCGTCTATTGGAGAAGACCATCAGATAGCATAAACATAAGCATCAAATGGTCACAAACAATGTATCAACCGGCCATCAGAAATATCAGTCAAGTGAATCGCAACGTGAAGTTCTATAACAAAATAGACTAGAGGCGTATGCCCCCGTGTGGAGCAGTAAGTGGTTGTTGAGCAAATTACGGACGGGCAAATCGTGACCACAAATTTCAAACACAATATCAGAATTAGGGTACAATGCTCCAAAACATCTCAATACGCCCAAATAGGCTAGATGGACATTGGACACATAGTTAGATCGTTCAGGATGCCTTGGAAAGCACTCCGTGGCGTTTTTTCTTTTTGGTAATTTTGGTTAGAAATATCGGGGGCTACGGACCTGAGCATCCTGACAAGGAAGATTTCATTTCCAACAGTTGAGATGGCATTACGAGTTAGACGATACCACGGTTGACGATAGAGAACTCCTATGTTGAACTTTAGATGCTTCATCAGCAATATCAGAAGCACTAATATTAGCAGTCATAGAAGAAATTGATTGAGAGGTTGACGCAAAGGCTCAACCGTCAAAATCTTGTTTCTAGTGTTTGCGAGCAGTCATGCAGATTTGTGAACCCTCACTAACAGTTCGATGACCGATTTCCATTTTGATCAGAACTCGGATGTGCAATTCGAATCTTGATTTTCGAACCATAAGCACATCTCCTGGATTGAATTTCGAAATTTAGGTAGCATCCAGTGAACTAGCCACACAAACTGGGACAGGCAGAATATGAACGATATCCAAACTACATGTTGCTCAAGATTCCTCATCACTACTTCCGAGGAGACCGTTTAGTGTCTTAGGCAAATCCTCAGCTAATTATCGTCGCTATTTAATGCTCGGTACCAACTTTTCAAATTGGGAAAAGGAGAAAACAGTGACTTTGTGACAAACGCCGGAATTTCCGGTTGCAAGTTTGAATGGTTCGTAGCACACAAATAATGACGAATGGCCAATTCGTGTTTGATTTTCGTCTGCGATCGACACAACCCAATTGACGTTGATATACGAACACGTACTGTCAGCAATATGGAACTGGGTTTGACAGGGACCTGTGGACGACCAATGTTGAGTGTCAAAAGTGGCTCAACGTTGAGCACGACAACAGCAGGATAAAACACTCCCAGAAAAGGTCATCGTCACATCTAGTGCAAGGCCACGAAGATCGAATTCTAGAAAAGCAATCAAGTCCAAAAGACCACCTTCAAATTTTCAAGCACCCTGCCGTCAATGTGGTGACTGACATTGTGCACTTTTGTCCACCGAAGAAGTATGGGTATTAAACGTGTAAAAACCGAGGGCTCACCGAAGACCACTGTCGCACGGTCAACCTAAAAACAACTCCGTCATCACCTGGTGTTCAGAAGTCACTCAGCTCGGAACTATGCTTCAACCTCAAACTCGATCTCCACTACCTTCGAAGTGGACTCTGCAGAGCGACCAAAATACGGTAAGGTGTCTATAAACAAGGTCCCGGCATGATTTCTACTGAACACTGGTTTCGATATCACCATTATTTCTAAGCGCACTGGCGTCACACTACCCACAGTGAACTACACACATTCAGTTAGCTCAAAACCTGAAGGTGAGATGAATCGTGATGTCACTTTCGTTTGTGTTGAAATGGCTGCCCAAAAATGCTGACCAGAAGTCGACCAGCCAACCAGATCGCTTAGGAAGTAGATGACCTTCCAGTTTTTCGATGACAAAATCGTTGACAGTGATTTCAGATGGGGTGAATAAATTCGTCTTTTGAACTTTATCTTTTCAGCGTCTTACATCTGGAACTTCGAGGTCTAGTGAACCGAGCGGTCTAACTGTGCTCTGAACGGTTGAACTATATTCACAACTACTCGCATGACGTTTGAATAGCACAATTAGCAGGTCAACCGAGAATTGAATCACCTGAACTGAATTTGAGATCAACAGAGAGTTTGCCTGATGAGATAATTCAGAGTAATCGACTTGTTTACACCCTTCGTCACACTACGTTAACATGAGTCCCAGTGTGGACTATTCTGACGATTCCGGTAGAGCACTACCACATAAACCTATCGAGCCGGCATAAAATGACGGAAAAATTATATCGGGACATCTCAAACTGGGAGGAGATAGAGGATTGTTTTTGGACGAAGAGTGTCCTCCTCGTCTAACAATGTACTCTACGGAGACAGAAGAGAGGTAGGCGAAGTAGAAAAAGTAAATAAAGTATTCGTTTATCAAAAACGGTCACAGGTTTGCTACATGCAACAGCTCGTATGCCACACAATTCAAAGCACCTGTGAAAGGGGTAAATTAGTAAGTGTGTTCATACTGAGCCAGTTCTGAGCGGTCATTCTAGCACCAAATATTAATAGGCATTCAAGTCAGTCCAATCATATCAGACCTTGGTCTGTCTTCAAAAATCCTGAGTAGTCACATTAGAGATGAATAAATCTGAGTACAAAGAGTTAACTGATAAGCCTCAAATTTCTCACTCGTTTTGAATCTGTGAGGTTGCATTCAACAGGGCTAACATAATTGAAACTCGACAAGGCCTCTACAGAACACATACGGAAGCCACTTTTTCGAAAAAAAATCAACGTTACCTACAAGGAATAAAGGTGAAATGCCACATAACTACTTCAAATGCCAACCACGATGGTGAAGCTGTACCATGAACGAAAGCGGAAAAAACCCTGCAGATATGTTACGGAACACAACTCAAAACGTTTCCCTTTTAACACTCACCAAACGTAGACCAGCTGAGAGTTGCGAGGAGCCGATGCACAGCATTTCAGAGGATGGATGGAATGCCATGCTGTCGATGCTAGTAGTCAAATTGGATACAGATTTGTCCGGTTCGGGAATATTACAGCGCATAACATGTGCGGACTGATACACATTAACAAAACCACAATCAGATCTGAAGGAAGAGGGAACGAAAACATGTCGGGCAAACGTCAGTATGACACACATAAGAATTGTAGTATAGATGGATAACCACAACTCAGTATGGATGTGCGTTGCGTCTAGAGGACAGGAACAAACTTGCGATCAGAACAAAGATAAATACTTAGACGCAATTTTGTCGAGAAAATGTTGTCTGGGCCAGTCCTTATGCAGACCTATGCACAAGCATATGCCCACAGTTCGTCTTGACTCAAACCAGATTGTATGATTGCATCGACTGCCGTTCGCAACAACAAAGGCAAAGAAAACCTTGGTAAAAATCAGTTATGTTCAATCAGAAGGGTTAAAAATCGTCTGGAAACAGGCGTGCCGGTACTTCCAGTACGGGGTCAGATGCCGCGATCTGGGTAAACATTAGCGTTTCAGCCTTCGACAGTACAGTGTGCAAACCCCAAGTGAGGCAAAGTCGAGATCAGAAAATTGACGCGACCGACTAATGGCGTGAAACACAACCCAACACTACTTAATCAAAACCCCCTCGAATGGATAAGACAGGTGATTTTAAAACCAATCACTGTAGTTTCCGTCGGCAACCTAACATGAGGCATTCAATTTAACAAGCAGCACCTTCACATCTAATTCAGTAAAGCAACCAAATGCAACTACCACTTCGTTGCTCAAACATCTCGCGATTTATTCGAACCGCCAATGCGGTAGAATTTCACCTGGCATAGGGAATTCGAAGTCATACAACGGAATTTTCTTAAGAGATACGCTGACCACGCAATTACCCTAATTGGTCTGGACTAGGGCACAGGAACAACCATGAAAAAATACGTAGAAACTACTCACATTTTCGTCACAGATAAATGTGCCGAGCTACATGGGGGAATGAATCACATGAAAAAATCACACGTCTTAATATGGGACAACAGAGTGACGCTCACAGAACCTACAGATGATGGAGGCTAGCAAAGATACTGTTATCCTCCGTTGTTTCTGTGGGTATCCCTTCATTAATACTAATGCGAGCATACGATAAATTGCTGCATGTATAAGTGAAACGGGCTATCAGTTCAAGCAGACTACGTGTAACAAAGAAGGTATTAGTGAAATCCCCTGATCCTGAAGCAATATACTCCACTCTGGAAGTGGGAGGCACATTCTACGGGAACTAGTATGGTCTCCAAGTCTTCTCTGGGGCGGTCATCCGAAACAACGCGCATGCCAATCAAATTACCAGAGAAAATAGGAACAAACAACATGGAAGGGTTAACGATTTTAGGGGCATTGATCCACTAGTGACCCCGACACCGCTGCACAATGACGCGTTTCCGACCAGCAGTGAATGGTCGCACCGGCTTCAATATGGCGGAACGAACATAACATTCAAGACTGGTGAGAACGCCATCTTTTGACGTTGCAGTGGTCTACTACCGACAGCGACCATATTAAGTGACGTGCAGTCAGTACCCTCAACAAACAGTGCGCAGTACATTCCACTACTACGATTACTAGCAGTGAACTTGAAGATGCTATAATTATGCACCGACGGATTGTGGTGTGACTCACACAATCGGAACACAGGTTAAGTAACTGCGAGAAATGGCGAACTTCAGACAGTGAGAGCCTACATATCTCCCATTCAGATAGACCGGGTTACCGATTTGCAGAACAAATATGAACGTACATAAGCTTCGCATCAAGATACTTTCCAGCCGGCCTCTTTCGAAAAGAAGCACTAGACTCGAGGTTCGCTCGCATTAGAGCTCGTCAGTAGTATTAGTCTTTTCCTTTCGAAGGAGGCTGGCTGGAAAGTCTATCTGAATGCGAAGGCTGCGATCAAATGTGTAGTGATGGTCAACTTGAAAATAAACCAAATCCCCAACAACTCGTCAGTTGACTTAAACGTGCTCCGATGTTTTGAGAGGTCCGATTGAGAAAGCGGAAGTTGAACCAAAGCCAACCCTACACAATACAAATGAACTAAACGTTGAAGACGCAATGTACATCTCATACAGTCCAGCTAATTCATGTAAGCCGTTCAACAGGGAAAGTCAACGTCATCGTCGACAGAGGTACTAAGTAGATCAACGTCATCCTACATTACCATCTGAGTTCCTCTGAAGCTCGAAGTGCTCTTAGCAGAACGATAGTCACCCCGTGAGCACAGAGGAAGACAGCCATTTCCGAATAGGCTGAAAAGAGGAAGCCCCAAATAAGGGCCCACAAATACAAATTTTAAATTCAAAGCCAGTACACGAGGAGTTTAACAAATTTGCCATCACGGATGATACAGCCACAGAACATTAAGGGTGACAAGGTCGGGTTATAAAGTAAATGCTGCCAATAGAATTCTGGTTACACCTCAAGCTAGCCGAGAGGCGGGTACCACTCCGCTCACCTGTGTCCCGTCGGATCACAAAACTAACAGTTTCATCAAATCGAATGTTGAAAATCCATGGAATGATTTTGGGGACTAACTAGAAACTGTAGATCTTCAGTGATGTATTGTTAAGCTATTGTAAGAAAGCACAAAGTAAACACACGTACACACATACTCCGACAAACACATATATCACACAAGTCGTAGTCGTTCGTTGGTTTAAACGTGCGTCACCTGCAATGTTTGATGAAAGAAACCGGCGGTTTATGGCTGGCCATCAATGTTGTGCACTGATCAGTCGAGCGATCTGTTAGTACAGTGTAACAATTTCATAATGAAACGTGGCGCAAGTAGAAACAGCTGAATGTAGAAGGGCTGAAATATTGCACACTAGTGAGATGATGCGAACAAAGAGTGCAAATGGTAAAACGAAGTCGACTGCTGAAAATATTTTCGATAATGTATGTGTGCATTAATTCTAATCCAGCTATACTGTGGTTTGGTTACCAACGATAATGACATTTCTCGAGGAGCAAATCCATAGCGAAAAATCTTTAAATACAAAACTAATTAGATGGATCAGTAACCCTGCGCATGTGGGCAAGCTGTTGATTACGGTGCTCAAGTTTGCCGAATAGTGTTTCTCGTCGAACTCCCAGGCGGAGTTCACCGGTTTCACATAATGAATGACGCAGCTTCCTTACAATTACTAGTAACATCAATGCTCGGCCACTCTTGTTTTTCACCTAACCATTCTTAAACACGACGGGTGACCGCTTATAGGAGAATATAACATCTTTTTAAAGTAGGAAGAATCCACTACAAAGTTACGCGCAGATGGCAAATCATGTATGGGATTATAAGAAGTGTTTCAAAGAAACTACGTGAGAAACATACGATGACCGTGTACAAGCGTCGGCTAACCCACCGCCGAATACTCACTGCACTTTACACCAAACCTCCAGTTTAATGGTACGAAACATGCGGAGGTCAGTCGATCGGTTGAAAACGAGAGATGAAAACAACCACTAGTAGTTTAGAAAGTGTAGATCGTAATCGCTTGTTGCATTAGCAACTCAGCGGCCTGCCTGAAGTGAGGTTGGAGACATTGATGAAAATGGCCACTGCATAACTGATATCGCTGGTTACCTTTGTTGTCTATCGCGTACGACCGATTGATGACCCAAGGCCTTGTTTGTTCTTAAAAGGTGTCAAAACTCTGACGTTGACCGCTCTTGTTTCGATAAACGGTTACAAATTCAGCCTCATTTTTCCTGATCATCCGTTTCGCATCTAAAGACTCCATTTTTTCTTTGTTCCATGGTGGTATAACTACTGGGCATAAGCACCCACTATCGAGGGTCTATTGTCGTTGAAGAGCACGAAAATAATTCATTGGTTCGACAAAATTGGTTACCAGCTATTGCTAAATGGTGGACAAGTAGAGATTTTGCAGTCAGCAATGCCCGACAATGATTATGCGAATTTGAGCTTTGTTAGGTCTGATACTGCCGTCTAGGCGTGAACACCTCGATCGAACAGTAGTAGCGAAAACGAAGCTGTCACTTGAAGACAAAGTGAGTACACCTACAGCCATGTAAGTCGCATGTGGACTAGATACCACCAGGAGTGCTAAACTTACAAACAGTCACCGCATTCGAGGACGGAACTCGTAACAGCTGGATTCGTAGATGATATTGGTAGGATTAGGCTGTACTTATCTCCACTGGTAATCCCGTATTTGTTTGGTGAATTGTTAACGGATGTTGGTTAAATGGGCGATTGTCGGATGCGCCAATGTGCAATGTAAGTTCCGAGATTACGGTCGATACAGTTATCCGACTACCTGAAATGCAATTGGGAGCGCAGTCTACGGACAAAACATTGGTTTGCCAAATGCGTTCGGTATGTAGGCTGGGTCAACACGATCAACGACACGTCCTGGGATCCAGTGGAATCACGCTAACCAACCGGTTTTACAGCAATGAACAGCTGGTCGTCAGCAAGCTGTTGGGGGAAAACCAGGATGTTTACTCACACTTTAGCTGATGAAGACAAAGCAATCGAATGCTGGAGAAAGACCATTTCGCTCGCTTGCGAATACGTATATACACAAACAAACACGTAAGCTGACTTCCTAAAATAGGTGTGAACATCAAACGGACGAAGCACACCTGTTCTGAACAGCTGTTCAGCAGGACAGGCCAACCGAACAAAAGGAAAAACCACATCGGTAGGTGTCCTGGGGCTGAGCTTCTGCAATGCGGTCCACAACTCGTAAGTTGATCGTGGATCACAAAACTCAAACCATGGGGGCTGAACAAGTGAGGACAATCCAGACGAACACAAATGGTCACATTCTGAGGGTAGACCTAGAGGGTGAACGATTACACATGATCACGCATATACTTCAAATGGCAAAGACCTATCACCAGAATTCAGTCTACAAAAAAAAACAGTACAATAGGTACCACGATCAACTAGATCAAACACAGCGTTACTTCATTTTCGCACGCGGAGCAGTATCTGTGTAGGAAAATAGAGACGGTCTTCCGGAACCCAATATAGCCCCACTAGATAGCGTGTCCGAGACTGATCATGCAAACCATCCGATAAACTTATTTTCTAATGACGATGTATCATCTCAAACGCGTCTGACTGCAGTCGCTTGTCACGCCTCACAAACCAGTTCTACGTGCACAACAGCAATGACTTTGACAATTTGTTGACTACGGTAAGTGGCAGAAAATTGGGTTCGGTTTGGTTTCAAGCCAACATCATCTCCATGGTAATTACTTGATATTGTGTGCCACATCTGACAAGCACAAGAAACAGCACCACGTAAGATTGATCTCCTGAATTCATTATTCGAGTTCACACATGAAAATTGATTAGTATGATTCTACGACCCAGTTTGCGAGAGAATGTACTCCGTGAAAATCACGACAAACGGGTCACAACGACTGAAGTCAGGCCGTAGCCCAAGGGTGTCCAACGATTGTAATCCATCATCATACTTTCCGTACTCGTTTTATCACTTTCCTTTCAAATGTTTTCAAACCGCCGGAAGGGCGAACGGCGGTTCGATTTGTAGTATCATCCGGTTAGGCTCAAGGCCGCATACGATGCACGTGCGTACGGGTACGTAATGCTTTGAAACAAATGGCCTGCAGTCAGTTCAGAGCAGACAGACCGGAAAAATCAAGTTCCAGTGCCCAGAACGCTTACGTTTCGCTTGATGAGACGCAAGGGTGGTCTATCGAAATGTATACCTTGAACACGTTCGCGACGCCAAAAAGTGACAAGCCTACAGTCTGATCAAAGGTGAATTGCGAAATTTGCATGGGAGTCCGATTTTCCAAACACGTTTATTGGTACTGTGCCAAACAATCGCAAAATCGAACAGAACTGAAGTAGTAGGAGAGAAATTTAGCATGAAAAGGATGAATCATATTGAGCATGGTGTTTAGCCACTGCAAAAAAAGATCGGCAAATTTTGCCAGCATACGGTAAATTGTGTACCTCAATACAAAACGGCGATATTAATTCGGTGCGTTATGTATACATTTCTTAAAGTTTGAGCACGAACGATTACTAAAACGAGCTCTTTTGAAATCAGATGATTAAATGGCTAAAAACAGAAGTAAATGAATGTAACTAATGTATTCAAACCGTATTCTTTCGTTTCAGTCAGGAAGGTAGTAAACAGCATGCGATAGGTTAGATGTGCGTGATCTGAAGTGGTGGCATTCAAGTGTGCGATTGAACAGGAATCTTGTTCTCGAAAACTGACAACATAAAATGATATAAAAATCAGAGTCAGGCAGAAAGACGATTACCCTCGAGAAACACACAAATCAGATGTAACGAATAGTGATGCAGGGATTTCTGGGAGGAAGCGAAAGGCAATACAAACGAAAAATAGTTTTAATCGTTCAATTTGAGCGGGAGTATGCACGTTTTGCCAACGAACACAATGTCCATATTAAACATTTAACAAATGAAGTGTAAGGAGAAAATCAACAGTTGACTAACTACTCTTCCAAATCATCTAGCGTTTTGCGATTAATACAAATACTGTTAGAGACTGCCCATGAGTCAGATGAGGGTCCGTATCTAATGCCTCCAGGAGGAAGAAACACGGAGAATGAGACAATTGGGTACATTGTGACTCAGCAAAGTTTTGGGCAAAGGACAGGGACAAAATTACCAGTGGCATTTGATTTGTTGCGCTACGAAATACTAAATGAGCCAGATTTTCAAATGAACCTACAGTGACACAGAATGCAACAAAAAATGTACTATGTTCGCGGAGCCCGGAAAGTTATAAGCCTTAAAACAGGGGATAAAGTGTGGGTCCAGTGTATCCCTGAGAATCCGGGAGAATGGATAAGCGACGTGGTGATCAGTGATCATGGGCATAGGTCATGCAACGTTGACGTGGACGAGATAGTGAGAAGAAACTGTGTGCATCTGAGATAGCAGATTTCGCTGGAGAGAGCCGTGAAACAAGCTACGATGGGCCATCAAAAACGAGAAATAAACACGCTTACACAAGCGAAAGGACGTAGTGAGAATGGACTAGAGCGATTTCCTGATTACAGAAAGTCCAATCGATCAGAACTCACGCAAAAGCTGCTGCAGACGAAACTGTGGTCGATCGGCGTCCACCAATCAAAAACCGTAATCCGCTCTTGCATCGAATTTGTTGGTGAGAGGTGATAATTAAAACAAGTCGTTTGAATACGTGTCAGATTTGACCAGCCAGTTGCTTAAGGTAGAGTCGTCAGACGTGACAACGAACGTGCCAATCAAGGCGCAAAACGCTTATCATCCAAGAGCAATCTTAAACAATGTTTCTCCATAAAAGAGTAGTTTTCTAATATTGAGACTGTTTAAAACCGCTCAGACCACTGTTGTTCTGATTTTCCCGATTTGCTAGCCCAGTACATGACAGTATGTGTACGCCAGAAACACTGTTGCCCACAAGAATGTATTAGCTAACCAAGCGATCAAGTTCGACGATGGACTACCGGGTTGTATTGATCGTTCTTTGTTTTATAAACGGTATGCCGATGACATTTTAATATTTGCCGATTTTGATCACTTCGTAACATTTACATCAGTTTACTTCCACTTATCGGAATCTCTCTTTCATCCAAGAACAAGAGTTGGATAACTCGCTAACACTCTTAGGTATCCTTACTTCTAGGCGGTTGGACGGTATAGTCAGTCAGTCTGTTTACCGGGAAGCCACATGGAGTGGACAGTACGTACAATTCTCCTCATTTATGCCCGTGGCTTACAAGCACAGTTTAGTGCAAATGCTTTATCATCGAGCAGGGAAACTGTGCATGGCCGGCCGCCTAAAGTCTGAAGAGGAGCTCTTGAGAATTTTTCTGTTTGCGAATAAGTATCTGACCAAAATTGTTGAAACTCATTGCAAGGAACGTGTGGCCAATTCCCAACCACTATCAGCGTCGAAGAAGCAAGTTTTCATCAACCTTCCTTAAACGGGAGATCACAATATAAACGCAGTAAGTCGAAGGTTGAAACTGTGGAGCAGGGCTCCAAGTGGTTAGTGCAAAGAATGATGCAACACGTGTCAGCATACCAACACCAGAACAGAAATCCGGTGTCAACAATCGTGAAACCCTTAATCGCAACAGGTCATTCGGTTGACTCAATCACTTCGTTTATGGTCCTGTTACGCAATCGCAAAGTGTTGGTGAGTTTGGAGGCGTTGTTAATCAAGCATCACACACCGGCCATCAGTTGGCAGAAGGTGCTGACGCAATTAACTTCGTTGTCATGGCAATGAACTTGTCGGCCCAACTCTGATAGTACCCATGTGACGTTCGTTAATTTCATTGTTTTGTACTCATACGCTAAACCTATGTAGCCGAATGTGTTTATGTAATCGACTGCTGAGATTAAACGAAATGCTTGTACCTCGCAATGTATGTCTTCCTGCAGTCTTAATGAACACAAGAGTGTCGGGAGCGCAACCAGTAGCCAACCAAACGAGTCCGGCATACCAGACAAAATTGTTGGTGTGTCCGTCAGACGGATGGCAAAAACGTCATATCGTCGAGTCGAAATACAGCCGACAGCTCCTTAGCCGGAGCAGTCAAGCTAGCTATGTAACCATTACCTCGCAGAAGTATTCAAACATAAAAACGAGAAGCAGGAACAAAGAGCGATCAAGACGGAGGACGTCCGTTGAAATTTGACAAAGAAAAAAGATTTCTTTGCAAGATTAAGCTCTTTCCGGACGTCCAAATTGATTTGTACTGCAATTTCTGACAATACGGTCTGTCAATTATTATGTAGAATAAAACAGAAAAAAGTGAAACACGTCCCGATGTTCGTAGCTGGTTAGCTTGAAGACGATTACAACTTCAGACGGAACACTTAGTTCTCTTCATTGGGTCGAACATGACAGTGAGAGAGCGGTAGCTAATACATGCATATACGTACTTATTGCTTCCAGTAATAAAGAACCAATATGAAACTTTGAAGTAACCAGCCCCCGTTTTCTCACTGTTATGTTCAATCTTTAAATATAAGCTTCGTATTGATGAATTACGTTTCGGTCACCAAACTACACAAGCGGGATAATCCGAAAACATGACTGAATACCAGGAAGGAGGCACACGTCACTGAAAATAACTGTTCAATCATCATCATCATCATCATAACAGCCGTGAGCCTGAGCAAAAGTACTGTGGCTCGAGCCGTCGCTCACCTCAACAGTGACGTGGAATATCCTAGAAGGAAACGTTATTAAGAAGGTTAATAAATATTAAAGACTAAGTAGAAGAAATAGAAGTGGTATGGATACAGGTACGCCTTTGACTGCGATACATCGCCCTCTCGGATAGCATATCTAACCAGCGGTTTGTGTGATCACGAGGACCCCATCCACGCAGGCGATGCCTGCCCACTTTGCTCAATGGAGCAGTCAAAATCTTCATATTTCGTGACCACGTTGTTGCTTGACCACCACGCGGTTTAACCCAATCGCTAGTGCCCTCAGTATATAATGCCCGGTACAGTAAACGCTCAGATGGCATACGGAGCACGTGACCCAACCATCGCAAGCTGTGCAACGTAACTACTTGACCAATTGATCGCGCATCCCGAACGTTCCGGAATACGCGCCGGCGAACTGCCGCATTGCTCACACGATCAGCCCACTTAATGTGGGCCAAGTGGCGGAGACAACGATGGTCAAACACAGCAAGCCTGTTGATATCTTCCTTGCGAACAGGCCACGTTTCCGAACCATACAGCAAAATGGAACGCACACAGGCNATAAATGAACAACCGTCGGTCAGGTCATGCTGACTACGACGTAAAGCTTAGGGATAAAAAAAAATGTACGCACGGTTGGACAAAAAAATCAGGACAGCGAGCAGCCGGCACTAGAGAAGCACGAGTGCCCACGCTCAACAGTTAAGGTACGTTCACGTACAGGTGACAGGTGGACAGTCATTTATTCAGTACGAAAAAATGAATTTTTCGTTGGCGTTTCTTACAACCGATCGCTTTCACGATTTCTGCTAAATATTGCTCTCATCCAAGCACCATCTCCAACTCTACCTTACAAACGTCCTTCGTTCATTTACCACACCCCATACAGTTCGATCGAGTACGAGATCCTAACGGACACAGCCAAGCCAACCCAACAATCTACCAGAACGGGTTGCGCAATAAAGGTGCACTACAAGCGGTCCTACTCAGGATACTGATAATTTGAAGATGCGACGGCCCACTGATGCAGTCTTGAACAGGGATTTAAGCCGCTTAACAACACTGATCTTTCACCTTAATCTGTTCGACTACCTCCTGCAAGCCCAGTGAGAATCTTTAGGATCACAGTGATACGATGAAGCTATGGATTATCGAACTGCAGACGCATTCGCAGGACAACACAGCAGATAGAACACTAACAAATGGGGCTCAACAACAGTGTGCAAACAAAAACCGATACAGTGAAAGTTCCTCACGATGAACTGAAAACGGTGCCAACATAAGAGTATGAGAACACTTCTTTTCAAGATAAATTCATGTTGTTTGCGCTGCTCTTTTGTTCAGACAGGTAGGGTGTGCAGAACCGGTAGCCATCAAAACAACGCAAAGAATGAAGAGTAGCCTAATATGAGTATTACTAGGAAGGTGAAACAGTGATATTCCGCGCACAGAGCATAAAATATAAGGAATACGAAGTCAACATTTTTACATAAGATACAAGGGGGTACATACAGAAACGATGTTGTCAGTGAAGTACACGAAAGAGGTTAGTCCATAGACTAAAGTTGAAGAATTTGCTTTCCATCAAAGGAACGCATAAACTGACACACCACATGGCATTGAAAAGAAACTCACCCACAAGCGATCCAACGATTATCTGGGGAGCAGGCTATTACCGTTCCTCCGGTACAGGCTTGATCGGTCCACTGGTGAGCGGCACGAGGTTTTCGACCTCGCAGGTCGAATACATATGAGGAACCCGAGGCTACGGGGTATCATTACAAGAACAAAAACAGATGCATACATGTCAGACATCAGAACGTTATGGGAGCTGAGAGTGTGGGTGCAATTTTTAAAACAAGGATTATGGTACACACTCTCAGAACCAAACAGAGTCGATCACATACGCTAAATGATAAAGCACAGCCGGGTGACTGACAATATCATACATTCAAAAAGCAAACGCCAGAATACTGTACTGAGAGTTAGTGAAGCATGCCTTTGAACACAGTATGGGTTGTATCCGTTTTTACGAACCCAACCACCTATTTAGGAGTATTCTCAAGGAACGAGGGGAATTCAACATTAGAAAATCATAATTAGAACACTGTGGCGATCCGCAGATGTCTTCGTATTCGTACGGCAGCTCCAACGGCTAACTTTATTCCGGACGAACCGTTCAGCTAGTCCTGTGAACACATTAGCAAGAGCGCGATGGAGATTCTGGCGATTTGATAAATCGAGACATCCACGCACAATATGATGTTAACTCGAACTCTGTAGTTATTTCCGATCCCAGTCGTAATGAATAAAGGTAATGGGAGACCGGCAGAAACAAACAATCATAATACAGAACGCAAATCTAGTCCGTGAGTTGTGGAGCAGAGGAATAGGAATTTTAAAAAACAAAAATTCATCCAAATGTGCCACGCAGGATCACTTCAATTATCCGAGAGATAGATTGCCCCGGTGGGGTGTCTCATACTGTTAAACCTTGAATGTAGCGACACAATCGTTGGAATTTCATCACTAGTAAATGTGAAATAAGAGATTAAAGGAGACTTCGGTGAACGATATTCCACTATACATTTCAACTTCCGTTTGAGGCCTTTAACCAGTGAACCGAATGACGTTTAGTTTATACGGTTCAAGGCACTAACGGCTGTAACGGCAACTTTTTCCACGGATAGATCAACGGTTCCTTAAGCTCTATGTACACTGGTTCACTTTAGTGAATGAAACAGTTCTGTTTACTGTTCTCAGTACTGCAGTTTTCAAGCATGAGGGCTGGATATTAAGTAACAGTAGATGTTTTACAAAAATCCAGGGAAACCGAAGCAGTATGAAAACGGTCGTAAATGGAGAAACGTCGTACAAATTACTTAGACGAGGTTCTAATCATGAATACCCAATTCGTTCAATTATCTATGGATACTTATCACCTTAGGATTTCTGGTTCGCCTAGCATTTTTTTGAAATTGTATTCTCTCTGTTCATGTCCCACGTTATCATTCTTCGCGGAAGAATAGCCAGATCAATAATAACACGCCTGGTCGCATACAGGAATATTGTAACAGTGGACATATATCAAGATTTCAGGAAGATCCATCGATGAGGTCCAGAGACTGTGAATTTAGGCTTTCAACTAAGGAAAAGTGAAAACAATAAACGAGGGGGTATAGCTGAGCAGTATAGGCAGAAAAACGAGCAATAAATCATCATCATCATCCTCATCATCATCTTCATACAAACCAACACATAAGTGGTTCACATTAATGCTTAACTGCCACACAACCACGAAGAAAAAGCAAACCCTATATAGGAAGGGAGAGAAGGAAGAAAGGAGGGGACGGGAACGAAGCTAACTAATGAAAATAACTACGTCCAGACTCAAACATTCAACATCAAGGTGCCTACAGCTTGCAAACAAACAACTGACCTGCAAGTGTGAGTGAGGCGTCATCAGCAAGAC
This sequence comes from Paragonimus westermani, assembly GCA_008508345.1. Classification (NCBI taxonomy): domain Eukaryota; kingdom Metazoa; phylum Platyhelminthes; class Trematoda; order Plagiorchiida; family Troglotrematidae; genus Paragonimus; species Paragonimus westermani. The sequence continues at coordinate 289,964 of QNGE01000264.1, forward strand.
AGCTTCCTTACGACTTTTAATGTCCCGCGACATTAAAAACAACGACAAAATTCACGCCACTGAGTTCGACCAGCTGCCACCCCACCTAACATCTCCAGCCACCGACTCTGTGAGTCGCGAGGGCCCCAGTCCGGAAGACGAACACGACCCACAGTGGCCAACCCCTTCGTGAACGACTTCATTTCCCTACGCCAGATCAATATCTGACCACCTCGAACCTTGCACCAGTCCATCGCAGTGTGGAAGACGACTAGCTGGCATCCTTAATACATGACCTAACCATCTAAGCCTGTGCGAACGTAGAGACTGGATAAAAGAACTCGTTTGACAATCATTATCCAAAACCCGCGTTCCAACCTCCTCGTCACTTACACGCTGGTGCCACCCGATACGAGCGACTGAACGTAGACATCGGTGGTCAAATACCTCATGACGGTTCACGTCTTCTACCCTGAGCGGCCGGGTTACGCTACCGTAAAGTAATACGGCCCTCACCGTTGTCTTATATACGCGACCTTTAAGCTTCAGAGAAATAGCCCTCAGTCGCCAGAAATGCCTCAAATTAGCGAATACCGTCCTACCTATAGAGATACGCGCTTCTATTTCTTTCTCTACACCGCCGCCGCGTCAGCCGCGGCCACCGCTGATGCAGCTCCCCAGGTATACAAACCGGTCAACAACCTCCATGACTACATTATCTAACATCAAATCGACGTGATCACAGCAATCCTGCAGAAGCACTTTGCATTTTGAGGCTGCAAAGCGCATTCCGAAGTATTTAGCAGAACGTGAAATTGCGTCTAAAATCGTTTGTGCTGATTGAAAATTGTCAAGCAGTAACACCTTGTCGTCAGTATAACGAAGATCAGTCAGTCTTTCACCAGGTAGGAGGTCCACGCCGACATCTTGTGAGTGCCGGAGACAATCCTCCATTATCTCGTCTATGACGAAATTAAACAAAAATGGTGAGAGCAGACAGCCTTGACGTACGCCGCTCATGGTGCTGAAACTCTCAGACAGTTCACCGTAAACCTTATCCTGAGCTGAAGTATTGGAATAAAGTGCCGACAGTATGTTCACGTACTTAGTCGGCACACCTCTGCGTTTGAGCGACTCTAAAAGTGTAGATCGATCCACTGAATCGAACGCACCTTTATAGTCGAGAAATACAACAA